>JAPYYS010001171.1:0-79141 GCA_030522525.1 Campopleginae sp. 14b
GAAAACGATGATTTCAACAATAAAGAAAAGGGTTGTCGATCAAAAACACCATTTGAGATAAAAAATTTCAGCCGAATTCTTATTTTTCATTTTTTCGATTTTTTTTTTTTTTTACTCCAAAAGTTGGTTGTCTCTTAATTTTTTAAGCCGCACCGTCAGAATTTTCAAGATTTGGAGTGAAAAAAAAAAATTCACATTTTTGAGGGGGGGTGTTCCGCTTTGCCCGGGTGTTCCGCTTTGCCCGCCTCTCCCCTACATATTCGGAGATGGTGAAGTTATGTGACGAGAGACGCGAAGAGAAACTATAGTGGCGGACGACACCCTGACTCATGCAAATACGTGCGAGTCTCTAAAGCCCTCCTCACGCTGCCTTGTTTCCAAATCAGTCCCTCGCTTTAATTAATCCCTATTTAAGCAATCGGTCTGTTTAAGCGAGGCTTTAGGGTCACGCGGAGAATTTATCCCGCTGGGTTATTCGTTCCTCTTTCTTTCTCTTTCTTCCTGCCGGGCGTCTATACGAGACACTTTCAAATTATTCACGGCTTTATTCCACCGGTATGGAGTTCATCAAATATACATGTAATTTGTATTGTAAACATGTATAATATACGATCGCGACTGGACAATACCAGCAAATGAGTGACACAGGGCAGAGAGAGATATATAGAGAGAGAAGGCAATTGTTCGTTTTGAAAAAATATATTTGTTCCATTTTTTTCTTCATGTCGTTTGCTATATGGAGTCAATAACGAAGCTGATTAAATGTGCATGTATACATGGACCAAGGGCAAGGAAGCAAACGCGGCGAGGAATCGTCAAACTTCATTTTCCCTGACTAGTTGCTCCGTCTCTGCGAAATCTGAGACAAAGCCCATTTCCTTATTGTCTCCTTCATCTCGCCCCAACACGGACGGATAATATGTATATGTGGCCGCGTAAGTACGTATATCTAGAGATACGTACAGTTAACTGTAGAAAATATGGACTCAAGCAGCCGGTTGAAAGTGGCCGGCGGCGGGCCTGATTAAAATTTCACTCGAATCAGGGAGAAGTCGTCGAAGCTGGTGGTACTTTTCTGGCTGTGCCAGTGTCGAGGATCACAGCTTGGGAAAAAGCGATAGCAGGCGGAGGGTAAGAGAAAGCGAGAAAGAGAGAGGAATTGTGAACACGAGAAGCCAGGCACTCTAAGTAATTGAAAGCCCGTTTCCATCGCAGCTTTTATACCGTAGACATTTCTTTCCCCTCTTCTCACACTTTGGCCTCTTCGCACCCTAAAGTCCGCAAGCTTTCGCGCACGATAAGCTCAATTCGTCGCAGCAGAACTTTCCATTCACAAATATATCGCTTTACAGCGTCTAAAGGTAAGACACAAAAGGGCGCAACACTCATGTTGCGCCCTTGTGTGTTGTCGTTGACTTTTTCGATGAATACATAGGTATATGTGTGTACATATAATGTCGAGACTCTCTGGCTCCCCCGAAGGGTGTTGGGCAGAAAGAACGAGTAAGACGACAGGATGAAACAAATGCTCTAGCGAGTTGAAATGAACGAGAAAGGGGAAAGTGAGAGAAATGAATAATTGGCAAAAGCTGGAGAAGATTTTTTGCTTCCTTTTTTTTCCTCGAGAACCCTTTTCACAGAAAAGCTTTCCCAATCAGCTTCGATTGACTTTCTTAAGTCTCATTTGTTCGTATAAATGACTCACGTATATACTCTGATACATATCGAAACGGAAAGGAGCATCAGCTCTGAATGGAGATGGAGAAGTGGAAAAAGTTGCAAGCTAATTCCCGAGAGTGTGAAGGAAATCAAGGGAAGAAATTACATGCAGCGATGCATGTTCCAGGAGAGATGAAAAGACTGAGAGTGAGGGAGATTCGAATCAAACGGTTCCCGACGTATAATGAAAGCAACAAGAGAGCTCGAGACACACGTGAGTGAGCTCACCGAGATCGAAAGGGTTTTATATTTACGCCCACGATAAAATGCAGCGCAGCCACCCACGTTCGATTAAGTGGTTGAGGCGCGGCACACAAGACAAGAGAATCAGCTTGAGCAAAAAGAAATACACATACGAAGAACAATGTATACGCTGCTGGCTTTTATTTCCATTATCTTTCTACTTTTTTCACTTCTTGTGGAGATTCGAGCCAAGCCTCTCAACCGCGTAATCTCACGTTTATATTTTTCAAAAAAATACCAACTTTCTGTCATGCAAAAGAATGTCCAGCAGGACATGTTAAAAATATTATTCCACGGCGAGATACATGATTCGAAGGAAATATCACGATCGAATGGAACAGCGATCCTCGCTTCGAGAACCTTCGTCGTATACGAACGAAGAGAAGAAAATAAACAATACAAAGAAAAATAATTCAGTACACAATCTGAAGCGTGTATCAGAATGCTTCATTGGGAAAGTGCTACATCAGTTCTTGCAGGGGATCGATGCGACTAGGCTGTTGGATATATAAAGAGACAGCTCCGTAAACGTGACTGATTGGTCGAAGGTCGATTCTAGCCAGATATCGTCGACGAAAGGTTTTCTCCCTTAGAGTTTCTCTTTATCTTTCTCATACTGAAATAAGAGACGCGTCATTTTCTTCCCTCCGTGTGAGCCCGAAGAGAAACGAGCGAGAGGATGTTGCCCGCCTGTCGATCAGTGTGAAGATACAATCCTTCTTGATGCGGTGTCCTTCTTATTGACACAAGCCAATAAGGGGGTTGTCCGCAACAGTGTGAGTGTACAAACACACGCACATATATATATATATATATATCTTCTATATATAAATATATACATAATCGAAACGATGAAAGGGCATCGTGACTATAAACTAGACTTTGACATGATTCAGACAGCGTAGAATAATTTGTTCTCAATCATCAACGCGGGACGACTCGATTCGCGAGCAAAACCAAGCGCCAATATGCCGCAGGAATATTGAAGCCGATTCGCTTGATTTATCTTTATATGTTATGAAATATAACGTTTTTTTTTTTATCTATTCTCTTCTCACAGAGTGAACTTTGCAACAATTCTTCATGCCTTGACAGAGCTCTCGATTGTATAATATCGATAAAAAATGCAATTCTTACTCAGCAAAGTCGACGAGATCAATTCATGAGAAGACACCGAGAATGTATAGAATAAGATCGTAGCTATGGGAGCATCGGGGAAGCTAGATCTTGAAAATATTTTTCTCCTTTTGTTCTTGTCGGTTTTAGACGTTCATCTCAACAGAAAATGTACCTGCAATAAGACGTTTCTCCCCATTGCCCATATATGTGTTTAGCTAGACACATATATATTCATATAGTTTTTCTCCTGAGGCTATATATCGCGAGTTAAGCACACGCGAGTATCTTAACGACGTGTACGCGGTGTGAATCAGTTAAAGAGGGTTCTCGCTCTGAGATGTACGAACTATAACTACACTTCGAATGATATGTTCCCTACATATACTTAGACACATTCGTATATAGAAATTTAAATGAGAGGGCAGGTTTATCGTAAATACACGGTATATCCTAGAATTCCATACGCAGTGCGAACTATTTGCGAGACTCTCTTACGATCCTAAGCAAGAATACATTTTCACTAACGAGATATCTCTTATCTATCTACCGTTTAGAATCTATGGAACGCTTAACGATCTCGAGGTAATTTAAATTACACGTTTATGGGACTAGAAAGGATTTTTCATGGCTCTTTGGTATATTATGTGCGCGCGCGGCGGGTATGTCGACTCTGCCGAGTGCTGCACACACGATTGAGGTCGTTAGATTTAGACGATGAAAAATTATGTAGCCTCTTTCGACGTTGTCTGTTGAAAGATCGAGTTGTAAAAATTCGAATGTCAGATGTTGATAATGAAATAGTTTGAGCTCGAGGAATATCATGTTGAAGTTACCGCACCGTTGAAACGCAACGAAATTTTGTTTTTTCTCGGGCAGAGCTTGTGATTGTTTGCTGAATTTGGTCTGGACAATAAAACGATTCTCTCTTATGATCTAAAAACTAAATCGACACGAAAAATGGCCACAATTTCCGAAATTTAATAAATAATAAATGGAAAAAGGATTTTTCGTTGAATGTCAACGTTCCAAATGTCAGAAACATCTCAAGTGTCTGTTTGTCGGAGCTGTTGAAAAATAGTTTTGCAGTTGATGGAAGCTTGACACGGTCAACGTCGAAAAAAGTGTGCGAGTGTGTACGTAAATGCATTTGTTGTTTTTCACACCCACGTGGTTTCGGTTGTTGCGGAAGAAGGAGAGGCCTCGAAACATTCGTGAGACTTTTCGCTTCGGTTGGCTACACGTCGACCGGGGAATACGGCGGACCCGGCTGTCCGGCCCAGGCAGTTGCTGACCTGGGTTAACGCCCTGGTGTACGCGTACATGAAGTGATTACGTACCACGAAAGAGTGAGAGAAAGATATGAAGTACAGAGAGAAAAAGTAAACGAGAGGGGAAGAAACGTAAAAGAGAAAAAAAAGAGAGGAGAAGCCTTGGGGCGATTGCAGCGCGGCAATAACACAACGCGAGAGCGATTGGCAAAGTGCGAGCAGCAGGACAGCACACGCACAATGCAACATTGTTCGGAGGAAGGGCAAATCACGTGGGAGGCAGGCGGCGGGCTACGTGGGGAAGGAAGAAACGCGAAAGAGAAGGGGGCAAGTTCCGCACTACGTACTTTCGCCGTTGTCCCCGTTTCGTTGCACTTTTTTCTTCTCCCCCCCCCCCCCCCCACGTGAAGTGAGAGGAGGGAAGCAGGCAGAATGCGAGTGGGAAGGAGGAAAAGGAGTCATGCTTTTTTCCACCTTCCTTCTGCTGTAACAGGTACATACAACCCGTGTTACATAGAACGTACACCGGTAGTATAGTACGACGGTGAACGTAACAGGTTCACCTGAACTTCATAATATACATATAAATATACAGGCTGATGGTGAACGTACGATACCGGCGATTCGACACACACGAATACTTTGATATCTGGCTTATCAACAGCCATTTAGTTTTTGCCGACTACTTATTTTTCTCCTCGCAGTTTTGACTGCTAACCAATTGTTTATTCATAGCCTCCTGTACATATGATACAATCTGAACAATAATGAAGTGAACGTATATGCGATGCATCGATGCACCCCGATTTTTCATTTGTACGTATATACCGGCTCGTATAATTTTTGGCGTTTGTTGATTTTTCTCTTCATGGAGATCGCAGTGCAGGCTCAAAAGATTCCATTGACGCAAATGCCCACATGAGTTCTCTGGAGTCTAGTCCCCCGCCAGAAGAGAGGCGATAATTTTTAGAGAATTATGTTGATCCGTTCAAAATATTGGGGTAAAACCATTTTTGCCCCAATAAACCGATAGGAATCTTTTTTTTTTTTTTTTTTAATAAAAATTTCGGTCCACGGAACAATCTTCGATCGGCGAGTAAGTTGCTCCGCCATGCTTAAACGATATCGACACGAACTTGAATTATATACGGGAATTCGAGCCGCGATCATGTTTGTAAAAACTCTCGTACGATGGGGAAAATCAGTAGGAACGGAAGTTGAGTAGTTTGTAGCACTTTGGTGCAATTTTTGAAATTCGAACAAATCATTTCCTGAAGGAGTTGGCTGCAAAAATGAGGCTGCGCACACGTGTCCAACGAAATAACGCAGTGAGCTCGAGATCATTTCTTTCTACCGTAAGGTATAAAAGGAGCAGTGGAATTATACACTCACACAAAAAGATAGAAACGCACATGGACGTAGAAGAGTCTAGGGAGAAGTTTTCTTGGAACCTCGAGCTCTGAGTGTTCCTTTCGACGCCGTAAGAGAGACGCGTTCTGAGATCATAAAGAAGAAGAAGAAGAAGAAGAAGAAGAAGGAGGAGGCGAATGAGAGCAGCCACGAGGAGGAACAGAGCTCTCGTAAAGGAGTCGAAACGCATCCGCCAGTTTTATGTCGCTCCTTCGAGAAAAGGGTAAGAGAGTAACTAACCCAGGAAACGAGGGGGCGCGAACGAATGTTAGAAAAAACTTTTGTCGACGTTTGGACTATTGCAAATTATGCAATGGTCCAATCTACGTCATCGGAAAGAAAATGTGTTCTTCCATTGACAAGTGGACCGTCAGTGATCAAAGGATTCCGAAGAGAAATTGGAGTTTCAATAACAAATAAACCTGCTACGATGATAAATTAGGATGTTCCTTCCTTGTGTCGTAAACAGTTAAAAAAAGAGTGAATTTCCAAGCGATCGAGCTTCCTCATTCTCTCCAATATCCCGGTACACTGAAAATACCTTTCAAGGTAAATTTTCAAGAAACTGATCGTCTTACGTGAAAGGCAAAACATGTCGAGAAAATGTCGATGCAATGATTTGTTTTTTTTTTTTTTTTTCCCTGTAAAACTGCACTTTCAATTAAGTTGCAGTGTCCCTGGCCTATATCAACGGCGTTATAAGAACACGTCCATTGCGTAATCGTACTATCAATAGTTACGGGGCAAAAGTACATGGAAACTCTCACTGGCGTGCGGCAAACTCTCCCATCACTCTCCGCTGCATATTGCCTGTTTATGCAACTCTTCGGTGGCTTCGTTGACGTGCCATTCTACGTGTATCTATGGGATAGATGTATATGCATTCGCACACGTGTACTCGTTGCAAACTATCGCCAAGATACCGCAATATGTGGCACAACCATTTGCGATAGTTTTCTGTGCGAGTCTACTCTGCCGCGTTCATGATTCGCGTACAAGTTTAGTCTCGTTGCAGTAAATCCCCACATCGTACGAGTACGCTAACCCCGCGAGCGCATAATAATAGAACTCGAGGAAAGCGTCGTTCAGCAATGAGGGTAACGGAGAAACAGCGGAAACGAGAGTAAGCGAGTAAGAGTGTACGAAATAGGAAGCAAAAAATACTTCCGGCTGTTGAAAAGTTCAAATATTTCTCCAACAATTATTATGAAAACGTTCACTTTTTATGGGTTAGGTAATCGTATAGAAAGCCTCTCAGAGATAACGATCATAAACACGGCCATACTTATTTTCATTCTGGTGCAATTTACTATTTAAATTTGCATCCCCAGTTAAATAAATACTTTTCTAAAAAAAAAAAATTGACATCAGGAATATGAAACGTGAGAAAGTTAGGACACAGCATGCTCCTTAGAATTATCCGTTCGTTATCACAAAGAATTGATTACGAAAAGTTCTGAACTAAATACCAGTGCGGATTGGGACTTTGCGAAGTAATTGAAAAGGAAACATCTTCGAAATATTTGGCATGACACAACGCGATGTCAATTATTGCTCATAAAACGATAAGGCTCGTGTAATCGTACTGCCATTATTTAATCGAATCGTCAGCATAAAAATATTGTCCGCGAGATCGAAAGGAGAAGCGAAGAAATTGGACGTGTTAGTGAGTCGAAAAGCTTGAATAATCAGAGGCTCGTTGGTTGATTTTGTGATTGCATGGAAAACATAAAAAAAACCGTTGTCTCTATACGGTTGAGGAAAGATTATTCGTCCATTGGATACTTTGCAAGGGAGAAAGGAAGCTGTTCTTATTTTAGTTGTGCCGAGAAGTAGGTGGCTTTATCGGTTGGAGCGTTTTAAGAGCCCTCTATTGGTTTAGAGAGGGACCTCTTTCCTCTTGTTCTTTTTGCCTTCTTCTTAACACCGATGGCTGCGGCCTCTCGCGGTGCACTGGCTGCACACCGCCTGGTGGACGAGCTCCGGAAGGTCAATGCACCTCGGCCAAGGACACATTCTAGCTGCACACACCCGCACGCATACACAGAGTTGCGAGCAGGTAAACGCACACGAGACCTCAACCTGCGCACGCGCCTGTCTTCCAAGAGTCCAGCATAAGAAGAGGAAAAATAAGAAGAAGATTAAGCAGAAAAAGAAGAAGGAGAGGGAGAAGGATATGAGAAGAACGAACGAAAAGAAATAGAAAAAAGAGATAAAAGGCCATGTCGAGACTCTTCCCCTCTCCATTTTACTCCTCGCAGGATCCCATGGGGATATCGAAACGAATATATCCACCATTGCGCACGAGCTCCCCTGCACGTGATCCTTTTTGGATGTCTGCAGTACATAAAGAAAATAGAGAGAAACGACCGACTATGTGTCTCCATGGATCAAGAGCCTACTCTGCAAAACACCCAGTCTGCATCAACGACTTGTGAGTTCTACAGGTAGCAAAATCATCGTGTTATCGAGTCAGGGATGTGTGGCTGACCACGTGACATTACATTTTATCGTTTATATAAAGAAAATCATACATCGTGTACACTCTTATTTTATAATTTATTCTTCCATTAATTCGAGTGTCATACAAAACGAAATTAAACTTCTCCCGTTACCTGGATCGGTCTCCTTTGTCTTGTTAACAACGTTCTCTCCAATAAATCTCGAATATTCTAGTTTTATCAGGACGAAGTAACTGCAACAAAATAATCTAATGGATCGTAAAAAACGACATCGTACTCGTTTACTCATTTATAACCTAAAATATGATGAGATTTCCATTATTGAGATGCTCATGTCCAACCCAGAGCTATTTAGCTCCCGGATCAACAATTCAAACCCGAGATGATTCAAACTTAAGGAGGCAGCAACCATTTCAAAGATCGTAATGCTATTTCGAATATGATCTCCGGATCGCCGGATACCAAAATTCTGCACGGTGTTAAAGTTCAAATCATTGAATTCATGATTTGATTATTTATTGGAATAATCATAGCATTTCTATCAGATTTAATCCTCAAACCGCGATGAATTGCTGGACAATCACCCCGGACAAAGATTGCACGTGGTCCATTCGAAAAAGTACCCCAGAATCTCATTGCATTCGAACGACCATGAAAATTTCAACGTAATTACTGTCTTTGAGAATAAACAATTAATGTAAACAATTAATTTTCGGCTGATATTGCTCTCAGTTTATTTGAAGGTGACAGGAAATAATTAGCGATGCTCCAAAGTAACTGGAATATTCCGAATCGCGAGTAGCAACGTACGTTGTGATAAGATGCTGTATCGCGTGTGATGATTGCAGTAATTTTCGCCGCGGTTCCGCATTATCGGAATTATTATGACGCGGTGATATCGTCCACGAATCTTTCGATACGGAAATGATCAACATATATTTATCTAGCTTGTGCAACAGTATCTCGAGGCTTTGGATAATCGAGTAATACGATCGACATTGACACTAGATTATGCGTCACTCAACGTCTGGGCCCACGGCGCGAGGTATATAGGGCGAGGGGCGAGGGGAACAAAAACGACGGCAGCCGATTCGAATGAAGAGTAAATGAGACAGAGCCAAGAAAGAAACCTGTGAGAAAAAAACGATCGTTCTGTACGTTACGTACGCTGGGACGATGGAAACGCGAGCGCAGGTTCATCAACTATAATGCAATCCGGCATCACGAGAATGCTAATGACTTTATGCCACATGCACAACAAGATCGTCAATAATTATTAAGCCACCTGTATAAGAAACTAAACCGTGTCTACCGAGACTATGCTAAATGTGATCACGCTTGACAAGCCCCTATTCATATGTTTTTATTATTATTATTGAGCCACGCCTTCGAAAAAAAAAAACAATAACCCATCGGGTCGATGTTAAAAATAAATTGTTAGAATTCTTCGTATATGTGGATTATCGTGAATTATTCAAACCTGTATTCGTGTTCGTCAAAATGTGATTGATTCCCTTACGATCGTTATTATCACAGCTCCGATCAGCTGATCGTGAATAAAAATCTCCAAAAAGATTATTACGGTGACAAATCGTTTCCACTATAAACATGCCTCCGGATTTTGCAACGTTGAGATTGGACTAAAAATATTTTGTATATTTGTTATTTTTTGGATTTTTAAAATGATGGGAATTGAAAAAATGAAAACCAAATATCATGGGTCCTGCTGGAGGAAGAACAGAATCTCACGACCAACGATGCAAACTTCAACATCAGCTATTATTTGGAATGAAGAGAGCATCAGAATGGATAATCGTTATACAACAGGCTTGCAGAAACATCGACATCACGTAGAAATCGAATAATATCCTGATAAAGCTATTAAAATGTTCATTTTCAATCGACAGTATTTACGAGCCTGTGACTATTGGCTGGAGAATTGAGTAATTTTCTTCATGAAATATATCGCAACGGGAACGTATGCTTCGTAATTGTGTTCACGATTGCACGTGGCAAACCTGACGATTATAATAAAGACGAGATCATTGAAATGACTAACCTCTCCCTCTCTCTCTCTCTCTCTCTTCCTTTATGTCTTTTGATAAAACTTGCATCTGGGCTTGCCCACTACCCATCCCACTTCTCTCGTCCAGGGAATCTCCGCTTCCGCTTGTGAGTTTCTAGACACAGCACTTTTTTTAATATACACGCTCTCATAGCCTCAGTCGTCTCTCTTGTCTTCTGCAATATGCAGTAAACATACTCAGCCTTTTGCAAACTCCATATACATATATTTTCATGTATATAAATATCGCACGGATGTGCTCGTAGTATTCACTCACATATACGCGTAGACTTAAGGCTTCGCATGTAATATACAGATATATATGATATCGAGGAGAGTAGAAGAATATGAATAATGTAAGAGATGAAGCTGCACATCGAAGTGAATGAGAAAAATAGATGCCGCAGGCTCAACGTGTATTGCATGCACACGGACGCGTGAATATTCTCTATGGATACATGGAGAAGGCGCGCACCTGAAGCAGCAGAGAGAGAAGAAGGAGGGCAGCAGGCGTGAGAGAACGAGAAAAGTCTGAGGGAAGAGGAAGATAGATAAGAAACTCCTGAATCGTATATGCCGCAAAATAGCTATAGATGGAGCCTCGGTCGAGTTTACAGGAGCAAAAGTGGGGAGAGCATTCAGGAACAAAGTTACAGGGAGGCAGGAAAGCGAAGTCTAAGTAGAAGGAGAAAGGAGTGGAAGTAGAAACGGAGTTGGTGGAGGAGAAGGAATTGGACCCTTGCTGACGAGCGGAGAAACTTTGAAAACCCAGAGAGGGGAGATGTGTATGAGAACCGCAAGCATGGGATGTGAAGGAAGTTGAGCATGGAGAGGAAGCAGAGAGCGAAAACGGATATGTGTGGAATAGCTCCAACCGACGTGCGTTCTGTCTGTGATCGCCACTCCCTCAGGATGTGTTTTACACCCTCGTCATCTATGAAACCTGCTCCAACTTATTTTCACGACCTCGTCTTCTTTTCTCCTTCATATATTTTTCTTTTATTTTCTTCAAGTTTTGAGCTCGAGGAAAAGAGGCTCGGTGCTTGGCTCGTCTCAATAATTCGAAAGGGCCGAACGAATCATTTAACGAAGCACATTACGTTATACATACGTATGTATATATGAGATCCATGTCACTCGTGTTACGTTACCAGGTGCACGCGAGGCTCACCAGTGAGCCCCGACCTCGATCTACTCCATTAAGACGAGGAACTTTTGTACAATATCAGACCACTTTTGCGTTAGAGAAAAAAAATGACGAGAAAATCAACGTCAATGAGAAAAAAATCTTCATTTCTGATTGCTAGTATAGAATACTCGTTCGTACAATATCTCGAGGTATTGAAAGGCCCTCGCGGGTGCTGTGCGGGTATGTAAGAAGAGCATCAGAGCTCCATGAAAGGAGGAATCCTTTTTTCAATTTTGTCTTTTTTACGTTTCTCTTTAATCCAACGAGGAACAGGACTCGGTTTTTCGGACAGACTTTTGCATGAAAAGGGCACGAGAGTACGAAAGAAAAGGTGAGAAAGTGGTGGGAGAGGAAATGAAGACGAGGTAATAAGAGGGAGAGAGAGGGAGAGAGAGGGAGAGAAACGTTGAAAGAGAAACAGCAGAGAGATAGAGCGAGAGAGTTTGAGAAGATACGGGTACGGGTAGAGGACACAGACAGAGATTCTAGGGTTGCAAGTGTGTCCCAGGACCGGCTCCTTTTTCTTCCTTCCCCTTCTCACTCGCATGTTTCGTCTCTTACTCCCCTAGTCTCATCTTCTCTCCCTCTTTGAATCTGCCCCTTCCCCTCTTTTTCGTCACAACCTTTTCCTACCTATACGGAGTTTGGTTGGCTTGCTGGGGTAATTGCACCCTACCAAGGACGCCAGCTGATACAGGCGGCCACCAGCGCTATACACAGCTGTAAGCCACGCCATTCCTTATACACAACAGAGCACGCTCGCATTCAGACCTTTCCAATACACACAGCCGTCTGGCCACGTTTCCTGCACTCGCTTCTTCGCGCATATGCGCGTCAGGGATCGGCACAAGATAAAATCGATCGGTGAACCATCGATAACTTGAAAACAAAACAAAAACAACAACCTTTTTCTTTTTATCAAGCGGCACATATATCTTCGCAAAAAAACAACTTCCTTTGATACACCAAAAACGTCGTTGGGTGCTCGAAACACGTCAACAAAAACACTTTCCCCGCCGGGATCGGATGCTATCCAAGCGACGAAGATCTCTTGCAAAAAGGCATGAAAGGTAACACTTTTCAATTTTGATCGAATCCCAAGATCCGATATTAATTTCTGATCTTCATGGGAAATCACCGTCTCCTTATCCCCATTGCAATGCCTTATTACGAATCGTATTTCGAAGGATCGAAAACTATCAGGAAGTAAAAAACTCAAGGTTGATTCTATTCCGGACCTTCGAGCAACTAAAAGTTGTGCATTCCGGTATACAACAACGTTCAGCCGGAAGGGAGGGGCGCGAGTGAAATCAAAAGAAGGAGAGAGAGGCAGAAAGATCGAGTTCTAACCCAGTCGTTCAGGTTTATCGGGTTAGCTCGTTCCGGACCGTCCAGATTCCTGTATGTTGAATGCGCTCACGCATACTTGCGTTTTAAGCTTTCGTATACCCGCCGTATACCGTCCCATGGCGCGAAGGATGTGTGTATACATTAGCACACATATAAATATAAATACGTGCATTTGATGCACGCAGGATCGTTCGTCCATGTGCGTTCTCTTTGTGTTCACGCGTGTTTCTTATTCTCTCTGTCTCTCTTCAAAGAACAGCAACATGTATACACACTACCTGCCATTTTCCCGATACACTGTGTCTCACTCGCTCTGGACCGCCGAGCGGGACAGAGAACGAGGGGAGAATGGCCGTGGGTTAGAAGCCACCAAAGAAAATAAAACGAACCAACAAAAAACAGGCCAGAAGAAAAAGCATAACAAAAGAAAAAAATGGGAGTCGCGAGGGAAGCGAGAGGAGTTTGTGCACTCCAGGGGCAGCGTGGGTTTCTTACGTACACCTCGTGTTCGGGGTAAACATTAACCCACCGCCATCTTTAAATATCCCGCCGTTTGACTCGTCAGAAACGAAAAGAAAAAAGCGCATTATCTTCGACCATTATTTTAGTCATTATTATCAAGAGGAAGTCAGCTGGAAAAATAATTAATCGCGACACCCGGGACTGGAGCGCATTAAATTACCGGAAACCGTTTATAGTTGACAGCGCAAACACGGGGATGCTTGAATTTGAAAAACGTCCGAATTTTTCGTAAAAAATTGTTCTACGAAGCAGATATTTCAGAACGAAGCAAGCAACTAAAATCATTGTAAACGGTTCGTACTCATTATTTTCCTTTCTTTTTTTTTTCTTCTCTCGTTTGGCACGTAATCCAATTTCTATCGCTGTGTCAAGAACCCTCTCACGTACACGTCTCCGGCAACGTATTAAAATATGGTCGTCTTGTCCCCACAGCTGAAAGAGGCGTCTCCTGCTCGCACTTCTTAATTCTTTGACATATGTGTACCTATATATGCGTATAGCTATGGGTGTATGCTCACGTTCTCGACTCTGATCCTGCTCGAGAAAGCAGCAACGCACACCTGACGAGAGCGTGCGAGGAGTAGAAGCAGCAGGTATCAAGCATGGCGACAGGTGGGCCAGTCTTCACTCTCCTATATTTTGCCCTACACCACATTCGAGTTATTCACTATATAGGTTATAGAATATGTATCTTTTCATTCGTAAAAGACTCGTATACGAACACTCGTGAATTCGTGACAAACTTTATACTCCTTTTCGGCTTCATACTCCCAATTAGCCGTTCCAGATGATGTGATAATTAATTATATTATTCGAGCAAATGGCTAGAATGTTTTGCATCGTCGTGACACTCGAAAGAATCCTTGAAACTATGCGAAAACACTAAACTTTTTACTAAAACTAAAACAAAAACTAAAGTTTTTTCGAAAAATCACAAAAATTTCGTAATTGCAACGAAAATTATTGAAGAAAGTTTCTTCCGAAAGAAAAGAAAATTATGGTCAAAATAACGGAAATTTTGAAATTATTAAAAAATATTTAGTTCACCGTATTCAATAAAATATCGACGTTGTTTGACAAACTTTCATTATCAGTGTAGAAGAATTTTGAAAATCATGTGTCTCCATCCGGAGAAAAAGCGCAGACCTCATTTTCCCTCAAACGTTCATTCAATTTTGTATAACATTTGAAACAATTTTTCTCCCGTTTGTGGCTCGTAAAACCGGATACGAAGTGTCACTGATATTTCAATCGGCCAACTGGAGCATTACAAATGACTCTTTATTTGTGTTGATCGCTCTGACATGCGACACGCGCAAACGCGACATCATTGCGAAAGAGTCGAAATCGCCGAAACGTAATGACGAAATTACAATTTTGTGTGTTGTACTCATAAAGTTAAAAGTTTGAAAAAGTCAAACTTCACGAGAGTCCACGATTCTCATGCATCTCTTTGGTTTATAGTGTTTTTAGAAGTTAAACTTGACGAATTCAGGATAGTCCTGCGACTCGTTGGCTTGTTCACAATTTAGTTGATCAGATGCTACCAAATCCCAGAGTGGATTCACCTAGTATAAAAACCCGTGGCCTGGATGCACGCTTTTCAATTTCAAAAAGTCCAAAAAGGTATTACGAATCTCGTGTAATGATCGTCAAACGTTATTTTGTTGTTTTAGAAGAATAAAATAATGAGTGAGCGTTCTTGAACGAACTCCGATCAAAACGATCACTTCCCGTTAGTTCAGAACGATGACAGACTACTCAAGCAACCCAAAAATAGTGAATAATGAATGTACATATAGAGTAGCGTAAAGGTAGATGGAGAGGAAGGGTTATTGTTGTTTTTGTTGTCTTCTCTCGTCTCCTACTCCGTTCGGATTGCATTGAGCTACCCCATGGTTAACATTCTCCGAATGCTTTGTCGGGCATATTTATATATACGTAGCCCATCAGAGATGGAGTCTTACGGCAACGTCACATCACATGTACACATGAACAAAACATGGAGCGCTCGGACGTATATATCTCGCACCCTCGACAATTTTCCTACCGTCTACCCTCATCCTGGACAAGCTCTCCAGCAGTTTAGGGGAAGCTCGCTATTGAAATACCTTCCGAAATATCTCGATGCATATACGTATGTGCCTTGAGACCTAATGGAAACGTCTCTCTATAACGATTATTCATATTTCGTTTCATTGGCTCGATATAGCTGAAGCCATAAAATCGTAGTCGTACGATTCCGATCGTTCAAATAGCAAGAAAAAACCTTTTTGACCCCCAATAGATTCAACATGACGTTGCAAACATTTTTCTTCCGGTTGAGAAGAAATTCGGTTCTTTCCCGTCGATTAGTACGGACTGCATTTGGCAAAAATTGACGTTGCAACGATCGAATTGAAATGTTGCACTTAAAAGAACAAAAAAACTATAAATTCCGTCGCACACGTGCCGTTGGAGCACTGCAGACGCATGTTCTTGACGCCCGATTTGTACATGCCCCAACACTATGAACGCGCTTGGCTATACATCGTTGAATATGATCATTCGTTGGAAACAGTTGTCGCTGTCATTCTCAAGCCTTGATGCACGAATGTGGTTTGTGGAATTCAGCATCATGGCAAAGCCCTTGAAGCCCGTGCATACACAATTCCCATTATCCTCGCAAAAAAGCGATGAAAGAGCTGCAACGACATGTGTCACGAAATTTATACTTTTCGTTCCTTTCAAGATTCAATGCACTATGGATTTTTCGAAAATATGCAGAAAAAGTTGTTTCCACTTTAACTTGGCTTTTCCGAATTAGTATTCACGACGAAAAGCTTTGCATGGGGGAAATTGAAATTGGAGAATTACGAAATCACGAAATCAAAACATATGAAGAATCATTTCAACTTTTGTGCAATTTCGTTTTGCATACCGGAAGTTACAAAAGTTTCAAAGCTTCATAATTTCTTTTGTATGGTTGATCCTGTAGCCGAAATCCCTCGAATTATACGAGGACGTTTATCAAAGAAATGAATGAGTTGAGTTTTCGACGTATTCTTACTATTAAAGAATTTTCGAAATCCATAAATAACGGATTAAAAAAGAGCCCGATCGAAGTGTCATTCTAGAGAAGCGGAATTCCTTAATCGTGTGGTCGAAGATGTGTTGTGAACACGTGCATGTCTCTCAATACCATATCACGCGTGGGAATATTTTATTCGCATCGCCTTTCTCGAGTATGTGACAAAATAAAAGGAAGAGAGAGAAGAATTTCAAGGGGCGAAGTTGGAATCGTGTTTCCGCTGGAGCGTAAGAGCCAAGACCGATGTGAGGACAGTCACACACGGAAAAGAGGAAGACTATAAAAAGAAAACAGAAAGGAAGAATTGGGGTACAAAATGTTGGGGCGTAGTGTGGGGTTGAGGGATAACGTGATCTACATATCGCACGAAAGCAGGTGTGGCTATCGCTTTGTAATTGTCTGAACCAGCGTCAATATATGGTACAGGGGAAGAAAAAAAAAAAATTAAATTTCGAGGAAATTTAAAGAAAAAATCGGCGGCGATGAAAGGCTCAAGTGTGAAAAAGGCTTGGCTCGGTATCCGCAGGTCACGGAGCGAATGACAGTGGCGGACTACGCCTGATGACTCTGGCAAATAGTCATCAAAGAAATTGGAAAGAAAAGAGCGAAAAAAAAAATTCCACAAATCTGTTTACCAACCGGAAGTCGTCCTCGTTCCACTTCCAACGAAATCGCACTTTGCGGTATTTTTTTTTTTTTCATTCGCGTGCAATAGCAATAGATATACCGACTCAAGGCTCTCTCAGCACTGAATCATCGAGCCCCGAGAGGATATTACAGTTAGAGGAGAAAAAAATAGAGAAAGACGCAAAGAAATGGTAAGTGGAAAAAAGGTTCGTCTTATCGAGGAAACCGAGATTGCTCGGTATCGAACCGCACATATTTGCCCATTTTTCAGGAAAGATTAGATTAACGTGACGGAGCATATTACCGTTATTTCGAAGAATATGGAATCGGCATAAAAAAAAATATAAGAAAAAAAACAAGACGAGCGTCCACAACCGTTGGAGAAATTTAGGAAACGCGGCATACGTTAAAAAAATGCATATCGCAACGTATTTCAAAGTTTTTTCCTCTCAAATTGCGCTAATAGTTTGTACCATGGCGACAAAAATTCTTGCCAATATTTTGCTTCATCGCGATCCAGCGGTCGTAAACAACAAATGAAAATCTTTAAGGATACGCTGAAAGTCTGTTCATTAAAAATAAAAAAATGAACTCCAAGCGCAGCGTCACATTTTCTTCAAATATCCTTGAGAACGCTCGTGTCCTACTACGTATGGGAATTCGAGTCAAGGTAATGAAAAGAACTGAATCGAACGCGTGAGAACAGTTTGACTTTTCAATGATTTGCACATCTCGGCAATACGCAAAGCGTAAAATAAATGAAGGCAGATGATGTCGTGACAATTGGTCTTGCGTGTAATCCGGAAGAGCGATCGCAGAGTAACCACTTCCGGTCCACCACGGAAGGCATCGATTACTCGGCACGCAGGGAACGTATCCTGCCTTCCGTGACAAATCGCTTTTTATTCCTCCGTTTGTCAACTATTACACAGCAGCAGATTATTATAATATTTTCATTATCGTCATACTATATAATGCGCTTAGAGCAATAATAACTGCCTAACAATGAATTTTAGCCTTCGCCACCGATTGTTTAATGTTTTTTTCACTTGTATGGACAACGTGCTCTCGCGAGCGTAACCGCGATCCCTTACATCGCTCTCTCGTTTCACCGAGTGTTTATCTTAACTGGAAGCATCGTCACACCACACGCATCGGACACCACTCTCCCGGCTCGTTGCACTTTCAACATCCATTACTCAGCGTTAAAACGATCAACCAGCATATCTGTTAATTCTTTTCATTTAAATATCGAGTTTGCTCATTCGATTGCAAAAAACATTGTTTTAAATTCGGAGACTTTGATTTTTCGTGAAACTGACTCATAATTATTTTTATAAAAACGTACGTCGGGATGGAAAATTTTCTCATAACTTGAGGATCAACATATCGATGTATTTCCATATTACTTACAATAAAATGTTAGCTGTGCCGCAAAGTATTGGACAGAAACGAGGAAACAAAAAATCGTTCAATGAAAAATCCATTTTTCCATTTATTATTTGTTCAATTTCTAAAACCACTACAGTTTTTGTACCAATTTTCAGTTTGAAGCCTAAAAAAATATTGTTTTATTGTCCCGAGCAAAGATTCAATAGAAACTTCAACATCGTGGATAGAAATAATGAAATATTGTTGATCCATCACAGAATTTTCGTTCCTGAAAATTTCACAATTTGGATAGAGTTTCTTAAATTCCCAATTGTTTCAAATTCGGAATAATTTCTTTTCACAAAGCTCAAATTCTAAGAGCTGTGGTTACCATCAATTACGATCGCAAATGGATAACGATAATTGATTATTTTTATGAATGCACGAAACAAAATGGCAAGAAATGTGTTTCGAGGCATTTCCGGCTCTCGCAACGAAGCTGAACACGAGACGGGCTCGACCAAGAGTAAAGCTCAGTCCCGCGACTCTCCCACTCTACCACCACCAGTGTTTATTTTATATATATCTATATCCGTGTACTATTCGCGAAAGAGTGAATACAGTACCGTGTACACACAATCAGAATATACTTTTTGACACGTTATATTTACTGATAACAACGACTTTTGTGGATACACAAGGAAACTTGCTACGAAGACTCTGCCAACACAGCAACAATAACCATATTTGAAATATCTTGACAGCGCAATCAGAGTCTGCTCTAGTGAATGAAATTATTAATTAATGTAAACGTTAATTGCACAAAATATGTCTGGCCCATAGAGCGTAGTGAGAATCCCGTTGAATGAGAATTGCGAGTATAAATTGGGAATTACATGAAAATTAATTGGAGAAAAAAATAAAATTGATTGATCAACTGGGAGCGATTTTTTTCTCGTCGACTTAAGATATCTAATTTATTTAAATGATGCTCAAGTAGGAGATTTTATTGAATTCGTCGGTAAGGAGAGAATGCAAAACTCACGCTTTTCTCTTCATGTTCGTAGAGCTTGTAATCCAATATTGAAATCTGCTACGTTTTATTTGTCGTTATGTCGTCTTGCTCGAGATTACCGTGACTTTAAAACATGCCGGAATGGCTATTGCTCGAGACCTGACGAGACGAAGTATGTGCGATAGACGTAAGGCTAAGAACGAATATGGAACTCAACGAGTTTCACTGGCGATGGGAGACGTCGCAAGACTGAGCCCTTACACACGTGGGGCCAAAGGGATCCCCGGGGTTCGCGACCATTTATGTACATCATTTTATTTTAGTCTATACGCCTTTTTACCCCATGCGTAGAGTAAACGGAGATCGTGTGAGGCATATGTTTTCAACTCTTATTGGCGAGATAGCACGTGATTACATAATTGAGAAAAACGCCAATTGTAACGAGACACTGAATGAAATTTAGAATTTTTTAGATCGATCAAACTTTGATTGAACGAATGAAAATTTCGTTTTAGATCGAAAGAATCTGTGCTCACCAATACGCGTTTGCTTCATTCCACCGAATCGCTTATTAAATTTGCTTTATTTGCTGCCTAACATAATTATCGCTCCCTGCGATACTGTAATCGTCCAATTAACTAAATTTATCCCGGTATAATGATAAAACTTTGGTAGAAATGAAGAATCGATCAATTCAAAAGTACTCATTTATTTTGACGGAGAAAAATATGAACGATTCGTTCAATACGAATGAAATTATGATTTTTATCGAGCAGAGCTTGAAATTATAATTAAATATTTGGTAAGACGATAAAACGATATTTTGCTAGGATCAAAACACAAAATTGGGGCGAAAATTGTCATGATTTTTTGAATTTGACGAAAAGTTGATGGAAAAACTTATTTTTCGTTGGATCCCAACGTAGCGAACTTCAGTGTCGTAAATATATAATCGAGTCTTAACTTGTTACGCGTCCCCATCACTCCATTTCAGCATTAACATCGGTCGTACATACCTGTAACAAGAAAACAAACGTGCATCTGTTTTAAAACATGATCGATCGTTAAGAAAATCGTAATAAAACGTTTCATTAGGTAACAAAAATGGGTAAAAAAAATCATCGTAATCATTTTATCAACTGGTTCACTCCGCGGAATAAACGTGTACGAATCATTAGTTTAATTAATACTGGCCGGCTGCTGCAAAAATTAAACGATCGGTAGATGCGAATGGATAGGAATCGCTGTTTATATATAGTGTGCGTATATATTGTACAATGTAAATGATAATTGGACCCGCATTGTACGCGTCACAATTCCGTAAAAGAAAGAGAAAAATAAAGAGGAATGAAAAGTATGAGAAATCGCTAAGTGACATATAGCGCGACGATGAGACGATAAATTAGAATTAACCGTGCCCCCATCGATCGTCCCAAGTAGCAGCTGTTAAAGGATGATATATCCATGCATCGCCGTGTATATCGATACACACACACACACACACACACACACAAATAACATGTTCCGTAGTCTCGCGCATTTCTTACATACTTGACGCATTCGAGAACTGTTTTAATTTAAAAAAGAAAATGCCACAGTCTGTTCGGAGTACGTTATCCTTTGGCATGCTGAATTTGCATTGAACGAATTTTCATGGAAACAGATCATTGGTCGTGGAGCTGAATCCGGTGCAATCAATTAAAAATATAAATTTTTTTTATCAATGAAAAGTTGGAATGTTGATAACACTTTGTACTTCTACACTCGAGGATCGAAGCAAGCCGATGAAATATTTAAAAGGAAGCAAGAAAAATGATTTCGTAGCTGGGCTCTGTAACGCTGCAATTTTTTTCTTCATCATTTATACGTTTTTTTCCATAGCAAACAACATCCCGTAGATAATCGACTTTAGTGGCGGATATGATTTCGCGCGAGTATACTCGCACCAACGGAAATAACGCGCGGAATCTTCTTTCTAATTAGAAGGTAATTGATCCCAGGAGAAGATATGCGCTGCTGAGAAAGAGAGAAAAATGGATAACGCGCGCGAGTCAAAATGGAGTAAAGAGCGAGAACAAGAACGAGAGTAATGGGAGTAAGAAAAAACGAAAGAAAGAGGAGTGTGGAAGCGTTTAAGCTACACATAATACTTGGAGAGGCAATGTTCTCATCTCTCTCACTTGGCAAGTGAATTTACGATGACAGAAAGTGAGAGACGCGGGATGAGCGTCGCGTGTCCTCCGAGGAGTGCTCTCTCTCCCTCTCTTTGCCTTTTTCTTCCTCGCGACCCATCCGTTGCACTCACCGATTCTACAATACGATAATAATGTCTCGACCAACGCTTTTCTGTGCACTGACCCACACGATGCACGTAACGAGGGAGACCTCTCATGTTCTTCAAGTTTATTTCACTTTTTTCTATCCAGTGCTGATCCCCCTCCCCTCCTTCCTTCTTGCTCATCGCCTGGCCGGTGCTCGCGATACGAGGGCACTCAAGAAAATCATGGAGAGACGATCGAACCTCTTTACTTCCACGTTTTACAAAATAACTCCGTGATCTTATCCACGGAATTGTTTTCCTCCTTGGGATCGATGCATCGTGTGCAATTTGCTTACTAAAAGTTAACAACAAAGACGTATTGGAATGGTTCAAAAAATTATATTTTTAGTGATTCATGATGATACGTGATTGCGATGTCATATCCAGGGTCAGTGTGTCGATAGACGTTGCCTGAATTTTTATTTCCGTTCATAAACTTCGTTATATGAGATTCTGTTGATCTCACGGGAACACAAATTAATAAAGATACGCTAAAATGCATTAAAGTGTATAACGATGAGATATAAAAGAAAACATAATAATCCGGCGATCCCGAATGGCCAGAATGCCCATGTGTTTATTATGTTTCGAAGACACGCATCCAAGTGCTTATCAACATTGCAACTAATAGTCGCGAGACTTAAAAAAATACATGGCCAGTTTGTAAAGATGGGAAGAAAGAACGTAGTCGAAGGATATTGTAAAATAGATGAGGTCCCTGTACCGTTTGGTCGTCGAACGATAAAACCATGCGATTTATCGTCATCCCAATGTCGTAAATTGATATTACGTTTGAACCGAGATTCCGCGCTATCTTTTAGATGGGTCGAGACAGAAAACAGAAACTTCGTTCCCAATCGTCCGCTTTGTCCAACGAAAATTTTCTTTTCAACTCTAAAAAACTTTCAACCGCATTCCTTCATAGAAATGTAAGTATTTACACTCCGTCGAGGGAACCGTGTTGTATTACGGATGCTCTCGATGTTTTTCATATTCTGGATGAATCGATAGAATGTTATGTTTCGTTCAATTTTCGTCCGTTCGATTTAGTGGACTCAATCTCTTCGCGTATTTTGAAAGTCCACGAAGTTGGGATCGATGCACGAACAATAGGAAAACGAGCGTACAAACGTATCAACATCGCCTGGGGAAGAGAATATCAGTTTCCCTTCGGTAATCGCGACCTCCTGATACACGTGGCAATTTATATATTATAATATACACGGAACTCTCTCACGGTCAATTTTCTATCAACAACTAGATGCGCCTATATATATAATAAATGATCATACGTATTCATGAGAGCGATCGTGAAGGTAATTATTCGCGTGTGGAAGCGAAGAGATTGAGGCAGCAAAAAGCCTGACAAGAGGTCGACTCCTTTTTATCAAACTTGTTGACTTTTTTGTTCTTTGACACCGCAGTTTTTTTCTTATATGCGAGCACGTCCGATTGAGTCATTCTCGAGATCCGAATACTAGGTCAAAAAATGTTGTTTCGTATTTAGCCGCGTCGTTCCGAAACAAAAGTCAGTCTTTTTGCGAAGTAATTTGAGAATATAAACGAGAAAAAGAAAAGGGACGAAAAAAAAGGCTTGAAAGAGAGGAGCCACGTAGACGTCAATTGTCAAAACAATGACGAAGACGATGACTGGAGAATAATGACGTACAAAGCCTTCACTCACTCTCGTCTTGAGAGACTTGTGGTATTTGTATGTTTATATTTATATTTTTATATCTATATACATAGATAGACAATGAAGAGTACTTGCAAAAGTAGTCGAAGAAAAAAATAGACAAGGGAAAGCGAACGACAAGGAGAGAGAGAGAGAGAGAGAGAGAGAGAGAGAGAGAGAAACGTTTCACCGTGGCGCTTTGGAGAGGGTGGGGGTGTTCAATGTCGTCGTTACCATAGCAATTCCTTTGTTATAAACGCCTACCTTGCTTCTTGCGCATATACCGTCTACGTATACCGTATGCATTTATACAACGTACATAAGCCATCAACCAGGCCTTGTACCCAATGACACGGTGAACGTTTTTCCAACGGGTTGCGAGCCTCCTCTAAGCGCTAAAATATATATAACTAATATTCACTCTTTCTCGTCGCCACCGACGCATCAATCATTCCTTATTCATTGTGTCGACTCTGAACCGAAGACTCTCAAGATCTTTTCCGAAGAAATTTGATAACGCGTGAATCGTTTGGTACATAAATTTTTGTAAAAACTTTACACCTGATATCGACGGTGGATTTGAACATAATTCCCCAAAGGTCCAAAAAACTAGTGCACTTTTTCGAAGTACACAATTTTGTCTTTCATCCTAACCTGCAAAATTCTCTGTGCTCTCAATTACAGTCATTGAGTTTGGGTTTTTCATGAATACATCACGTGACCCACGACGCTCTTTATTCTCACTTAATGAATCGTCGTCCACGGCCAATTGACAGAGCAGGAATGTATTTTTTGTTTCGTCGTGGAGCACCGACCGAAATTCAAGACTTTTTGTTCAAGGTTTTTGACGTGTATTTTTTTATTCATCGTGTCAACTCGGCACGTGTAAAAGCGGCGGATGCACTGAAGCCATATATGCCTCACTATACTTGCTATTACGTCGTGTATGATTGCAATCGTAAAATTACTCGTCCGCGTCTACTCCGTGACGGTGCGAAGACGAGAAGAAGACTATTGCACTTTTGCCAGTAGCGTGACGACGACCACCAGTCTCGTCAATGCCCATAGCATTCGCACGACTTTTGTCGTCGTTTGTGATCAGCACTACGGGCTTTAATACCGATAAACAATTAATAATTAAATAGTAATTATGTAATCACGGTGTTTGTAAATTATTCAAATGGACAGGAGACGCTGCGGAATTTCCGTTCAGTCTTTTTTTTAATTGAATAAAAATATATAGTGCAAATGAGAGAGGGAGAGCCAAAGACGAGGAAAAGGTAGATGAAAGAAACGAGAGGGAAAAGCTTTGGGTCTTGGGCTACAATTCTATGAACCTTGTAGTTAACAACAGGCAACGAGTAGTCACGCGACAATGTCCACCGGAACGTGTCGTTCAGGGATGCAGCATACCCATGCAGTGTATACATGTAAAAGCATTTGTGATGTGAGGGAGGAAGGTTAGAGATAATTCTGAAGTTTGCGACGTTGCGATGCAACAGAAAATGATTTTGCCATTAATTATTCATTGAATTTAGGGAATTATCGCCATTTTTCGTGTCGATTTTGTTTTTCCCATTTTCCAGAAGAAATTTTGAAAAATAATCACGAGCTCTGCCCATCGATAAAGAGATTTTCATTAAATTTCAACGATGCAAACTTCAACATCATAGGATAGAGAAAAAAATGGAAAGTCGTGATGAATGACTCTCGTTGTTATTCATCGAACTGAAAAAATAAAGCTTCGCGACGACGACACGGACCAGAGTACACGCATTTAACAAAATACGATGCACACATCTCGGTTTTTGTTCATTTAGTTCACATTGGAAACAAATGATTGTCAATTAAGACACAATGATTCGGAGCGCATTACACGGTTGCGATCGTGGTAGTATCACTTCCATGCCTAGTTCGGATTCCTTTTTGAATTTTTCCTCTCCTCGTGACGGGAAAAACAATTTATATATATCACGATCAGCAAGAATCGTATTACATAAGCAACGACGACACAATACGAGAATGAGAGAGGAAGGCGGGCCCCGAGGCAGCATAACTAGGGACCTCCACCACGAGGAGCGAGAGAGCAATGCGAATCGTTTCAACCTCTGCACTTTTTCAAGGCTACTTTACATAATCGTCGCACGATGGGAACCGGTCACTTTACGCTTTGCCGACATTACATATACATTCGCAGATATACGATACTGCATAGTACAGACTAATTTATACATACCTCAATGCATATGGATATCAAGTTTAAATTCATGTATAGTTATTCAATTCTCATATATTTACCGACTGGCGAAAATCCTCTGCCATTTATGTTCGCGTGTAACGCCATGTCCAGTGACCCTGGCCTCGGTCAAAAGATACCGGAAATCCGTGTTTTTGAGATGCTAACAAATCATCGATCGTTCTTACTCAATAAGAAATGTTTTGTTTCATTTTTAATAAGAGATTTGTGATAATTGACGATGAAATCGTGAGCGGCTTAAAATTGAACAATAAATTACGTCAATCGAGGACAATGAAGTCCCTTTTTTTTCGTGGCTTGTTTCAGCTAATGGGGTGCAGTCTTACGTTACAGAAATTGACAATGATAAGATATGTTTTGCTAATATTTAGGGGCGAGAGGAAAGCTCGTATCGGTTGAAAAGTTTATCGAAGTTTGTTCGAGACTTCTCTTGATACGAATGTGTATGTCTGTAAGTGGATGTGTGCGAGTGGCGTAATCTTCGCGCCGGAAGTGTTCACCCCACGCAGGAGGGCGTGGTCCCTCGACACCGTTCCGAGATGTGAAGGTTGTTCGTATACATACACACACCGTGCAAATTTCTCAAGTCGTATAGAGTGCGAAGCCTCGAACCTCAGAAATTCGGTAGAGTGAAAGATCTGGATTGGATTTTTGTTCAAGATTAATGCAAAAACGAAAACGATTAATTAAGTAATTGCATGGACGCCCATTTCGTTAACTCCAACGAAGCGTCATGCACGATGAAAGGTCGAGTTGTAAGACTCGAGCTCATGGAAAACATGTCCACCTGACGCGGTTTCTCGTCGAATGTCTAACGTCGCGTTTACATGTATTTGCTTGTTTTATTTCAGTTTTTCGTTATCGAGTCTCGCGAACGCGAGCCTTCAAGCATAACCAGCAATTTGAGAACGGCTTTTTCGGTCTCGTATCTAGCGGAGCACCTGTTACCACTGAAAATTGTGGTCGCTCGTTCGACCGTTGGCATGTATTCGCAGCGAGAGGCTGCTCTGCCTTTTTTTTTTTTTTTTTTTGTTTTTATAGGGCTCCCGCTTGCATTTTTGAAAGAACGTTATCTGCTGCTGCGGCCGTGCAGTTACTGTTATGCATGGGCACGAGCTCAAGGCGAATTGGCGGGTCTCGTTTCATCCGTGTCTTGATCTTTGGCAGCCGGTTTCCATCCCTATTATTGAAGGACAGCAGAGTTAACCGAGTCAGGGCCGAAAATTTTTGTAGTTTTTTATGTTAGCTGGGAGGCAGAAACCGAGACAGACGAAATTTAGTGACAACCACATTTTGGGTTCTCACAATTCGATCGAAACGTCTGGAAAAAATATTGGAAACAAGTCGCAGAGGCTTGTCGCGATGAGCCCTCCGTCTCCATTGTACCCGAGGTCGAAAATGTTCGAACCTCTCATGTGGCTCTTTGTACGCCCTCACTGGTTGCTCCAATTCACTTCTTCCCTCGGTATTCGTTTCGCAAGAGGGAAGACGAAGCCCCACCCTTGCCATAATAGCTTTGGCGTACCGGTCGATACGTCTACCTCAGGAGAAAGAAACAGAGAAAAGGAAAGAGAGTTTCTTCCTGCTTGCCTCTCCTCCTTCTCGCTGTTCTGATTCTCCTAACATCTCGCTCCCTATTACATTGTCGCGGTCTCTATCGTACTCAAGTATAATTCTTGCCAGGATTTCCACTCAATCGTAACATAAGTATTACAAAAACTTGGACTCCAGGATTTCAACGACATTGAAGTTTTCATCGTTAGAGTCCAACGGAAAAAATGTTATTCATTCAGCATTTGTTTCATTTTTATAATCCTCAAAATATTCCTTTGGCATTCATTTTTTTATTTACAAAAATTGTCGTAGACCGACACTGCAGTTTCATTTTTGGTTCAGTTTTCAAAAAAAATGGAATCAACTAATTAATTCTGTAGGATTCCAACGATGAAACCGTCAACATCGTGACTTTCATAGCTCTTAAAAAAAAAAAACCCCCCATTTTTCAAGCATTCAGCAATATCGATTACGATTTTCCAAAATTCTCAACTACATAGCAGACAAAAATTCACATTTTATCACGACTTCTTCCTGAACTGCTAACACAAAAATGTTTCCATAAAAATTCGCATTAAATTGACGACGTTGCCTGTGAGTGTCTGGAGAATAATAAGCAATCAATCAATAGCAGCATTTTTACGCTAAGCAAAAAACAAATGAAACTATGGATAAGAAATTGTTGGAGTTGCCGTGAGGAGGAATCATTCGATAATGGGCAGCTAATGACTACAACGACCGGGTCCTCATCTTCTTTCCTGTGGCAACCCTCACTCGGTTGGTTCCGTTTAATTTCTCACTGATCCAGGCGACGTGCGTGCACGCATGCATGTGCCAATGTCTGTATATATATGGACATATATAAGCACACGAGACAGTCTCGTTGTGCAGTCTACGATAATAATGTATACGCCAATCCTGTTGGTGCTTACCCTCGACAGGAAGCTGTTGGTTTAGATAAGATCGACGAAAACCACCACCGTTTGCCATGCTTTACTCGACGTAACTCCCTCTTATTCCTCGGCATTTGCTATTGCGCCAACTTTGCCTTATTGCCATCTCTCTTCGAGTCTCTCCTTGTCGTTACACCCCATAAAACTTACCCCCCGACGCAATAACCGACACCGACCCTTCTTGCGGAGCGACTCCTCGTTGGTCGTGATTGCAAGACATGGCTACCTTCCTTATTCTCTCTATATCTATACACAGATTTCTACAGGAATATACAACGTAAGCACTACATATACACCACTTCAGTAGAACAACTGGTGGTTGCGAAAAGTCTTATTTCCTGACGCGCGTTAATGTGTGCGTGAGCGTATTTTATATACTTTAAGAGAATTACGACAAGTTCAACAGGCTATAATCGGCCATCGCCGAGTTTCAACACAACTATCGCAACTGAAGCACGCGTGAGTTTGGTGATAAAAACAGAGAAACGTTAGTTCCATTAAATTAACCCTTTACCGCCGCAGCGCCTTTTTTCTGTGCGATGGAACCGGAGAAATTCGACACGTGACGTTTTCTCATAACAAAGTATGATCGAGATTTATTGGCAAACATTTGCAACCGTAGATTATTTAATGGACTGGATTTATACAGTCGGAGTGAAGCTGCAAGCATTACAATGCATTATTCGTAAATTACTCGAGAAGAAAAATCCCTACGAAACAACAAATTTTATAAATGATAGACATAATGAGAAAGGAGCATTCTTACTTTCAGTAGAAAAAGTGGAGGTTGTTGAGTGCATGCGTCAATACACGGTTCTCGTTCGTAATGAGAGTTTTAATTAACATGCTGGCAGCGTAACAAAAAAAAACGCGTTTCGTTTCTTAGCGAAGCAGCTTTTCTCGGTGGCTCGTGGTGCTGGTTGCTGTATTTATTTGCAGCGACAAATTCCTTCGTTTGGGAATTACAGAAAATACGCGTCAAAGAGGACGCGAAATAATTAAAAACGATAATACCGCGGATAATGGATGATAAAAGTATCATTTTTGTGTAAACAAGTAATTGAATTCGTGCGGACAAAATTGACGAGACCGCACACTCGTTACTCATCCTGTCATTTCGTAAATGTTCTCGGTTTCATCTGTTTTTTGTTTTTTCTGATTTTTATTAAGTGAAAACAAAAATTTCCATAGCCGAACGCCACATGTCGATGCATTTATATTCAACCGCAGAAATACAAATGCAGGAGTCGTGAGTATAACAAAATAATAGCAGATCCGACAAACGAGCGACTAAAATATGAGAATATTATGAGGCAAAGTTCTCACGTTCTTAACACTAAAATATACGAATATAATGATGATACTTATATATGTGCGTGTGTCCTTACATTGGACGATGCACTTATAGGATTGAGGGGTGAGCGAGAGATCAAGCGACGAAGATCGTTCAGTGATGGGGAAAGGAACGAATGCCGCGATAGGAAATCGCTCGATCGCATGGTCGTCGTAACGACAACCCGTGCGTTTTGCGGTGGATCTTGCATGATCGTGCAAAATATGTGTGTACATATGCAATGTGTATATAAATAGGTATAAAAGAGAGGAGCAGCTGTGTGCAACGTATTGCCAGAGGCAAGAGGACGATATAAAAAGCGCAAAGTGAGTGCTGGTCTGACAACGTTCCACCTTCACATATCTCGCTTCATACACGTGTATAAAACGACTAAAATAACACATATGCTAGCATACATGTAGGTAATGAGACATATTGCCTTGATTCGCAAAAAGGACCCTCGTAATCGATCGTGTGCGTATTATCCCGATCGATTAAGCTAAAAAACGAGAACAGTTCGAAAGAAAAAGTCACGAGACAGCGAGAAAGAAAGACTGGAAGAGATAGCGAGAGTATATAAACTTAGCTCGCACGTGCCTTTGCAGCTGCTCAGCAGATCCAGCACCAAAAATAACACGACGAAGAGACGTACGAATCGAATGAAAAAACTAAAGATATTAAAAATAAATGGAAAAAAAAAACTCATTGACAAATTATGTCGCAGTCTTGCGACGTATGTTGGGAAAAGAGAGTTTCAATTATGGATTGGAACGACAAAGAAAACAGAAAACGACGAGCTCGCCAGCTCGCTGCTGTGTGAGGATATGCGAGGGAAGGGAAGAAATATCCATTCTCTCATCATATGGTCAACGTCGCATAATCAGATGCTCAAACACACCCAGAACTCGAATAGTCCGAGACTAAAAGCCACGTGAAGAATTATAGGATTAATCGAACGAAATTCAAATCAACTAATTGACGATTCCGGGCATCCTGGAGCGTGACAGTGACAAGCCCGAACCGTTGACGGTACAAGTGTAGTTAACCGTATGCGGGTACGGCATAGTAAATTTCTGGTACAACGATGATAAACAACGAATCGTGTTACACGAGTATATACAAGTACGTGGGGGAACATAAGTCGAGGCGAATGCAACAATTCCACGCTTGCGATTAAATTCCTTTTTTTTTCTACGCAGATGTCGCGTATTTTACTTTTTGTAACGCTTGTTCCGATTTGGAAGTACACGACCGAACGAGCACGACTGTAGCGCGGTGAAGTGAACGCCTTGGAGGCGATACACTAATCTATAATCGAACTTTCAAAGCAGTTTTTGCACGGAATAGATTTCCCAGTGCGATAATTGAATTTTCAAAAATCAATAAGTCAAAACGATTGATGAGCTCGTTTATTCAACGATTCGGCATCTAAATCGCGTTGAAAATTGGCAACTCGTGTTACAGGCATCGGTGAAGTATCTTTTGATAATTGGTCATGAAAAAAAAATATATATTCGGCACTTTTTTATTTAACGGATCCATTCGTGAGGTCCAAAAAAGGCAAGAGGCAAATTAAGAAAAGAAAATTCGAAAAAAAGTGACGAATCATTTTTTTTTTTTATTTCGTGGCATCGCGTCGATGCAAACTTCAGGCTCGTGTCTGGTCAATGCACCAAAAACAACATATAGGAAGCATTAGGAAACAATGCAATAAAGAAAAGTTGAATTTTTGAGGCAAAGTGGAGTCTCGTCAATCCCTCTGTGGCGCGTGTCACCGGAGCACCATCATTTTCTTATTCACGTCATCGAGCATAGATTTTTCTCGTCCACATCGCGGCATGACTCTCCTTTTCTCTCCAGTCCTGCATGAATCTGTTGCGCAAATTTGGAGGGTTTGACGGCGTAAAAGCTGCACGTGGCCACCCCTGACGAAGCCTTCCTCGACACTCGCCGCTAGGCCGTGCATACGCACACACGTTACGATTAATATATAGCATGTGCATATAATGCAGATGAAAGTGACAGAAGCAGGATCGGGGCATGAAGTAGCATGAGTAAGCGCGAGCCTGGATACACATACGTGCACAATATTCCCGAGACACATGGCGAGGAAAGATAAAACCTCTACTCGATGAACGCGTGTCGAGATGAATGAGAGCGACGAATCGTGATGGCGACAAGGGAGAAAAGGAACTTGCATGAAGCACATGGGGTATCTGGCAACATACACACATACGGAGTGGCCAAAAATGCATGGTCTCAATTTTCTCGGACCACCGGATCAAAGACTCTGAATGATAAAACGAAAACAACCAAATTTCCGCATTTTTCTGACCGATTTATCGTTATCAAAATATTAATCAACGCGCGGTCCCGGTTTAACGTTAATGTGAAGACTCTAAATCTCGAATAGGAAGAACGTGAATGCCTAGTTCGTCAACGGACAACAAGGCAATAAGAGCAACCCCTTTAATTAATCTTCTCAGAATTCCTGAGTAATTGCCTTAATTCGTTTGTGATTTATCGACGTCATCCTGCCATGAGAAACGATCGAGAACATTCATCTTGAGATTGCTCGAATGCCGAATTCTTTTTATATTGTTCGTGACTTTTGGTACACCATGTACGAAAGTATATACACGCGCAACGAGAAGGAACGCGAAACCCCTGGAGAGAGGGGTCAAAAGCGTAAATCGCAATAACAGTTCGTATTTATACTATGATACGTATATATAGATATATATGTTAATATAAACCCGTACAAATCCCACAGGAATGGCTCGCTGGGTAGCGATTATAATCCACCATACATGTGGGAACTTTTTACGCAGTAATTGGGACTTGCAGGGACAAAAATCTTCTTGTAAACGGATCAGACTTCATTACTTTCGAACCGATAATAAGAATCTCAAAGACCCTATCTTCGATCATGTCATAAACCTTTTTTCTATTTATTTATAACGAAATTTCACACTATGAAAAATTGGGACGTTAGTTGGCAAGAATAAAAGGTCAAAAAATTGGCTGTATGCTCAATTTTGTCCAATTTTGATGGATAAATTATTTTTGCATGGGCAGAACAAAGCACGAGTGCGGTAAAAAAGTAAAGCATTAGACTCGAAGTTTCCAAACTTGGGAATTCGCATAAAAATGATAAAAGTCATGTGCGGTGGCGTGAACTAATCATGTTCGTAAGATTTCGAGCGAACTTTCTGGAGAACGATGAGTTCATCATAATCCTACGGATTGTAAAGCACATCGGAAATAAAGTAGGAATTGGAGACAGAATTTTTAAGTGCAACACATTTTGAATTTCTAGATCAGAGAGTTCATTCGTAAGACGAAATTTTCCATTGCATTGACCAGTCTGTCGTATTTAATAGGATAAATCGTCAAGGGTATCATAGTCACGATTTTACTCTCATTTACCGACCGTTCCGAACGTAACGTGAAACATAAATGAAAGAAAAGGCACATATACGCACGAACGGAGATACTTAGGCGTGTGTGTGTATTATTAGCTTTTTTTGCAGCCACGGTTCACGATATAAATTCACTTTCGAGTTTCTCCCCTACGAGCCTCTATGGGATCTATCCACGTGCAGTGAGCATTAAAACGTCAAGGTTTTTTTTATTGTAACACTGTGTGCCAGTGGCTATACGATCATTTTTTCTTTCCGAACCAAGTTTCGCAATCCACTGTGCACGTAAAAGTTTTATATTAAAGTGTAATGAAGCTGCCATTGAATAGAAAAAAAAACTTCAACTGTATTTTGAATGATAATCGCATAAAATATATATTTCGAGGCCAATGACCTCCGTCTCAATTTAGAAGCTTCCTGTTCAGCGTTTTCCTCACATGAGGATTCTGGGCATCTGAGTAGTTTACAAATTACGTTCGAACTTCAAAAAAAAAATCAAGTGGACACCCTAAAAAACATTTATAGCAAATTATCAACGACCCTCTGGACATCATCCATCCTGTGGATTTTCACGATGCAAGAGTTACTCCTACGAACGAGCTTACGTAGATATACGCGCTCTCTCTCCCTCTTTTTCTCCAATTTAGCCCACCGACAAGTTAAAATATGCAAATATGCATGGATTATGCCACGACCATGGAAGCATCACGATCCGCAGGGGACTGCTCACTCGTTTTCTCTGTATTTCGCTGTCTCTCTTTTTTTCTCTGGAACCCGTCTAATACAAAAAAATGTCTACCTCGCTGGACGTATCCTGATGAAAAATCTCGTCACGATCAAGCGGATAAATCTGAGCGATTTAATTTTTCGGAACGAAAGAATGAAGATGCAGAAACCTGAGCGTAAGCTTAGAGATACCATGTCTTGTCATACGTATCTCGATCTTGTTTCCGCGAAAATGCTAAGGAAAGTTCAACCATAAAAGGTTATAATCCTGTTTACAATTTATTTGCTTCCCGAGCGCGAAAATGTGTATCCTCATAAAGGAGGGAGCACCGAAAAGGCGGATCGTGTTTTGTCTCGCATCTGAACGTATGAATTTCTTGATCGCGTAGCAGTAATTCCCCCCGGCTGAGCAGGTGAGAGATTTGGTACGATAAATTCGCTGCATCAGAGCGTGTCGTATACGTTTTCGAGAAATTACAAAATATTAAATAAAAGGAGCCAGCCAATTACTTTGATTTTATCAACGGTATAATCTCGCGAATGAATCCAAAATCAAATGGTTCTTTTCCCGCCGACGTGCACTTCCAATCCGTCACAATTTCGACTTGAAGAGACGCACGAGTCATTTTTGTTTATATACGAAGCGTTTGTAAATAAAAACGAAGAATCATCGGTGTAGATTTTGAAAATGATTGCATGCAGTATTCGGCGAGGGATGCTGGGAGGATTAAGGAGTGAATGAAATAAAGGACAAGTGAGAAAGACGCGGATGAATTGGGGGATGGATTCCGCATGCGTGCCTGCATACATGCATGAGATTAAGAAGAGCCTCGGTTGTTGTACATACTCTGCCACGTCGACGAGAGTAGATTTTTTTGTTTGATAGGTGAAAACACATATCGACTGTTGACAATGAACAGGACTTGTTCCGCCGCAGCGAAAGATGGTAAAACGGTGAAAGTTACGCCCGTTATTCGGTTGGTGATCGATACATTCGAACGTGCATACGGGGGGCGAACACACGGCTATTATACACGGTATACGGGTTCAACAATGGATTCTTCATTCCCCCTGGAGCGAAAGAGGCAAAAGGGTGGTTGGTACAGCTACTGATGACCGGGTGAGATGGAGGAGACGAAGGGCTCAATGGATGATTTCGCAGCAGGCTATACTCCGACTAATTTAATGACCACTCTTTTTTCATCTCTCTCTCTCTCTCTCTCCCTCTCTCGTTCTCATTTTTTCTCCGTGCAACCTTCCGAATGACGTAATATTTGCAATTATCGAGTACAAGTGAATTGTCAATTCGCGAGTAGCCGAATGTCAAAGTATTTGAGACACACGCATGGAAAAATATGTAACGAGTATGCGACTTGAAGTTTGAATCGACGCAATGTTACGAAATGAAGAAAAAAAATGATTCGTCACTTTTTTTCTTCTTAATTTGCCTTTTGCTTTTTTTAGACCTCACGATTGGATTCGTAAATGAAAACAGCGACGATTCATTTTTATTTCTTTTCCATTTCGTGGCATTGCGTCGATGCAAACTTCAGGCTCATGGTCTGAAGGTTCCCTACCCATGAAACAGAATATGATTCCGATCTCCTCTTACATGAAAATAAAATCCACATTAAAGATCCGAATGCTGCCCTCAAATATGACAAATCGTATGAAATCGTGATATTAAAGTTGCCTCCGAAAAAAATGAGCCACGTCGACCTTGAGGGCTGACATTTTTGTTTTCTTTCGGTTCCGCGAGCTCGAGTTCCCTGCTCCGTTCCTCTCGATCGCTCTCGATGTGGCAGCAGGGATCCATAGCGTTGGTCCTTTACAGGAGAGTCGAGGTGCGGAACGGAACAGAACCGCCGGAGCACATGAGGCGAGAGGAGTTCATAATACAGGGCGGTAAACTCACAAGAGCTTCTGTAGAACTCTGCGAAGCCATTACTGGGAATATAGGTACAGTTACATCCATAAATATATGTGGTTTCGCGAGTGTCTATGTATGTGTGTGTGGCATAGGTAGAACGAGAGGAATCGAGCTGAGCCGACGGGGAATGGAACGTGCGGTAGTGTCACAAAGGGCTAAAATATACAGCCACACACGTCTCACCGCGTGAGCGGTGACTCATGCCTTAGGGACTTTGATACTTTCCTGTGTATGTATACATGTGTGTATATATATATATATATATATATTAACACCCCCGCCCGTTTCTCCTGTGCTTTGTACTAATTCAACGATCTGCAGATTCTGGACCGGCTGCTCTCGGAGTGAAGCTGTAGGAGCATGCGTTTCACGAAATACAGAGGAAAGTGGAAAAATATGGGGAAAAAAAAAGGTTTTCCACCGAGTCTCGATGATGTGAGAAACATAATGGATGAAACAGTAGCTGAAAGAATGCTGTGAACTCAGCATGACAAAGATTACAGAATGCAATATCGAAGATTGGAAAGAGCCAAAGACGCTGACAAACAAGCAATGAAATTATACATCCTGGTATAAATATACTCGACGAGAAAATATCCTTGGACATTGAAGCTGTGTAAAGATCCTGGCAATATATCGTACACATGCCGAGAGTCAGCATAATTAATTATCAGTAGTTTCTCCTGTCTGTGTCTTCTTTTTCTTCCTCTCTTTCACGCTTGTGCATATCTAATACGCACGCAATAGGCATAACGAGTGATCCTCGGAACGAGGAAGTATTCTGAGGCCCGGGGACAAGTGCAATAAAGAAAGCCCTCTCGGGCACATGCATTCCTTCTCATGCACGATAGTCTCAGGACTTTCGTCACGATCCTATAAAAACCAATGTTATTTCTTGTTCTGCGACTATTCGTTTCACTTAATAGCTCCTTCTCACTTTTTTAATCTCACTAACTCCTCTTCTATCTCGTCCTATTATGCATATTTCGTGGATTGCACTTTGCTGCATGATTATCGTCGTGGTTGTCCTTATCGCAAAAACAAATTTTGTTTTATCAAGCACTCGGGGCTGCACCGATAGGCTGGAATGAGATCCACATTGAAAATCGCGATCTTTCTCTTCGTTTCGCTGTGGTGAGCCCGATAGACGTAAATTTGTGAGCAACGTTATTGCAACCACAGCGGCAGCTAAGTTTGAAAAGAGACAGACGGAGCGTGAATTAAGCGAGCAAATATAATCCACGCAACAACGAGAGGCTCGTAGATCGAGGCTAACACCCTCTCTGGTCCATTCCGAGCGTGCAATTACATCGATCAGCAGCAGGAGCAGACTCTTTTACTCTCTGTCTCTTTTTTTTCGCTCGCTCCTTTTCTCTGTCGCCGAGACATTCCCAGGGTGGATACGTTTCTCGATTAGACTCTCTCTCCTTCTCCCACTCTCGCTCTTCCTCTTTCTATCTCTTGCTCTCACGCCTCCGTCCGCAGTGACTATTACACTGGAGAATAATAAATTTCAAGCGAGCACGCAGAAATTCTCGACGCCGTTATATCTACGCTTTTATATACACAGAGAAATACTAACGCCGCTCACACAGAGCAAACCGGACTCTCTTTATATAGTGGTAATTCCGGGCAACGAAGGTTCTCCGCGCTTAAATGCGACACAGAGATGCTGAATTTCAAAATCTTTATTGCATTAATGTTCAACATTATTAAAACTCACGGAGTATCGCGCACGGCTTAACGGCAGCGACTGCAAAGTTGCCGTTCATTTTTTCTCCATTAAGCCCGTGCGAAATGCTTCATTGCGTAACGAGAAAATCACTAATAGATTTTCTTCTCGACTGCAATACAATTTTTCTAATTATAACGACCACTGCACCGAAGATTAATTTCAATGTCAAGATTAACAGATGCATGTTTAATCTGAAAAAAAAAACAGCGAGCATCGAAAAAAAGGCAAAGTCAGCTAAGCAATAAAAAGGAACGACAAAGTTGTCATGTTCGAAGAGCTCATTAAAAATTACTTTCCCGTAATCGACTTTCGTGCACGTTATCCATTCCAGGAGTGATCAAATGATGAAGAAAAACAGTTTGACTCATAAACTCAAATTGATTTCACGTTTTTATTTCTTTTACAAAAATCATTGACAATCATTTTTGGAAAATGAGAGATTGCACGAGATTTTTCATGCAGTGGATCAAAGTGTAGCCCGAATGCATATATTATATGAGGAAAGCTCAGATGTCACAAAGGGGACACAGCCACACGATTAATCCATCCTGATGCATCTGTTCTCGAATACGTAGATGATACGGGAGCAGGGAGAAATGATTTTACTATGCCTGTCTTGTCCGTGTGAAGAACCTCAAGGGATGGATGAGCAGACGAACTATGGTATAGCTGTGGGCGATCCTCGAATATAGACGATGCATGAGCAAGCGCGATACGATCGTTCTGTCTCATTCTACCGAGTGAAATTCAGAGACATTCCCTCATTTTTTTAAATTATTATGGAGAAAGCAAAAGAGCGAAGAAAACGGGGAAAAAAATTTCGTGCTTCATTTGCGATAACGCACGTCGTCATCAGAGGCCAAGAAAATTTGGATCTTTAAAAATAGAATGGTGGTTTTTTGTTTTTCAATCACGATTTTTCAGTAGCGGCGAAATTGTAGCTGCCATTTTACATGGAATATCTTATCCATACGGTAAATCTATAGTGAACATGATTCAGAACCACAGTTAGGAAAGAGAAAATACAGCGAGTCGATCGTTTTCACTGGCGTATCGTACAGCGAAGGGAACAAGAGGGAGAATGATGGTATCGAGGGATAAAGATGATGGGGCTGCTCTCTACTCTACAGGGGACGGGGGTGCTGATATTAAATTGCGGACTGACCAATCTGTCGGTGAACTTTTCGATGATGCGACTCCCCTCGCACGTTGTGCACTCGTATATTCTGAGATTCGAGAGACCATTCATTTTTTTACGAAACTGCTTCATACGCAGCTCCGCAAAAATCCTTCCTTTTTTCTTTTTGGTAAGTCCCAAAGTTGATTTCTGATCAAAATGGTTTCCGATGAAAATCGGTTGCGCGATAAAATCGTCAATCGAATGGACGGTAGGAAGAATTTTTCTTGAATCCATACCAGTCGTCGAGCCTGAGTATTTTCACGAAACAACGTACAGAAATAAGGAAAGATAAACAAAGTCCAGGTATTCGTAGAGATGACGTGGAGCCTGCGTCGATAAAGGGGCCCGAAGGATCGAGGAATATAATACGTTCGAGCTCAAACGTCATTATTTTACCGAATGGAACTCGTCCTGATGTTCGCAGAAGAAAAACCTACGACGAGATGGAAAGAGAGGGAGCGCCAGTTACCTGGATTGCAACCAGTTCGCAAGGTGTGCTCGACGACAATATCGAAAAATTCACCACATAAACGCATGTATAGTATAATATTGAATGGGTATACCCAGGTGTCGGATCTCGGGGTAAATGTGGGGTGTGACGAGCCCTATGTGCATATGTGTGAACGTATACACACGGCGTGCTAACATTTCTAAAAATATGTCGCGCTTCATTAGTGCACGAGTCAAACAACGTTTGGAATATCGTAGAAGATAAACTTTCAACACGTTACACATGTCCTTTAATCGTGGCACGAAGTACTTTCCATGCCAAAATGGATTCTCATTTTTTTCCAAATATCCAGAGAAGATAGTAAAGTCAAAATTTACGAAAAAAATGAAAGGAGAATGAAAAAACTGTTCAAAAGGTGCAGGTCAACGGAGCAGCTACGCATTTTTTCTATATGAGATTTTTTTTCGCGATACATCAATATCGATTTGACGTTTGAATTTTTGGTTGATTGTTTTCTTCAAATCTATACGAATTCAGCGATTATAACAACGCAGTCTAGATTTGTTCTACATTTTTCTTGCATTCTTGGTTCATAGACTCTTCTAAAAGGGTAAAAATGTACTCCTCGAACGTCGTTATTGAAATCCTGTACAATTGATATGTCTCGAAAGTTTAACACGACACGCACGATTAATTTGGGCAGCCAATAAATGAGTAAACAATTTATGTAAAAATGTATGAATATATATTTATTTAGAATTCTTGTTTATATCCCCGTTTTTTTTCTTTGTGTGGAAATTCGGATGCTGCCTACTATCGAATTCCAAGGATTCCAGAGAGTCTGTTCTCCCGCACGTTAGCTCTCCTTGTTGCTTTTTCAAGAGAAAGAAAAAGATGGATCTCGTGATACTTTCGACCTCGAGGGTCTCCCGGGTTCCCCATCAGCGTATACACCTCTACCGGCAAACTTCTCTCTCCATCTCGCTCTCTCTCTCTCTCTCTCTCTCTCTCTCTCTCTCTCTCTCTCTCTCCTCCCTCTCTTTGCCTCTCCTTTACTCTGTTTCTTCCGCGCGTTCTCACTCGTTTCTCTCAGAGTTTAACCATCTCTTACTTCAGGTGGCTATGGACCAACACAACGAATATAGTAGTGAAGGATATCGCCTCACTCCGGACGCGCAACGCGCAACCCGTACGAAGCCGATTGGCCATGCTGAGAGAAGAAATTCGGCAGGAGCGCAGGACCAACTTCAGGCATTACGAATATACATATAGATATATAAAATACACAATCTCATCTTCAGCTGCTGTTGGCTCGGGCCTCGCTGTTGTGAGAATACACTTTGACAACTACCAGCAGTGGCGGCAGCAGCAACATCGTCAGAGGATACGATCGAACCGAATTCAATTTTCTCGGTTTCGGAAGATGCTCGCGTTTGGAAACGCGTCTTTGTCGTCGTTTCCCACCGATACATACGTCAGCTATTGTATATTCAAGAGTAAGACCTTGAAAAACTGGAGAATCAACGACACAAGAAAAAAATAGTTTTTCCATTCAGTTTTTCATAAGAAGACTCCATGGAAAGAGGGAGAAACAATAGACGATCCAGTATCGACCAAAATTGATCAGCAGCACCAACGTATTTCTTGTTCTTCCTCTCTCGTTGCTCTCAGAAGCGACGATTTTCTGTCACAACAAACGTAAATGTTGTGAATAGGAAACGCAGATTCGAGACGAAACGATTGTTAATTTACTTGCGATACGATACGACGCGAACTTTGTATGAGTTTTTAGAGAATCATATGAGATTGAATTTTTCAATTAATGAATTGTACGTCAGACTTGAATAGTTGCATGCAATTGAGTCCGTGCATCGGACTATCAATAACGGGTCGAATTTTTCGTGCCAGAATCTTAACCAAGAATGAGAATGTGCCAAGTCTTGACGACTTGATGGAAATACCTTTAGCCAAAGTTTACGACGAACACATGAATGGTTCCGTATGGATGTGACAGTTGACTGTACAGTGTAAAATACGATTCTTTTTCGTCTCATCTCTTTTTTCTCGTTATCTCAAGTCTGTAAGAATTGAAGTACAACGGGCAGAAAAGCTGCCAATGGTGCACTGTTTCGCGCCACGTAATATATACACATGAGCTCGATACATGTGCCTGCTCGCTGCCTGCTATGAAACGCGGTACGAGCTTTTGGCAACGGTGCCAAATTAAATACGCCAGCAATTTTTTTTGCAAGTGGACGAGTGGAGAACCGTTGGAAGGCAAGTCCGAGAGTAAAACCGAGAGAGAGAGAGAGAGAGAGAGAGAGAGAGAGGAAACAAGAGTGAAAAAAGAGGATGTAGGCTAGATGGAGCACCACCTAATGCAAAAGTGGATGGCGTATACGATACTTTGAGCACGAGGCGAAAAACTGGGTCTCTGAAACAGAGCCAGAGACGCTAGAGGCGGTGAAGAATCAAGGTGGGAAAGAACGGAAAAAGGAAGAGAGAGAGAGAGAGAGAGAGAGTCAAAGCAAGATTGACAGAAATACGAAAGGAAAAACTGCACGTTTCATTCATTTCCCAGAAAGAAAAGGTTCGATTTTACGCAAAATTGCACTTTTCGCACACGAGAACAAGCTCGAAAAAAACTGTCAACTGAGCATTCAAAGTCTATTCTCTGGAAATTCGATTCTTTAGCTCGATGCCCGGCGCAACTGACGCTGAAACCCCCGACTAATTGCAAACAAGTCGAAAACGTGATGCGGATTATTTCCTTACAGTGAGGAAACAGAGGAACGCATTGTGCATTGACAATTCCATAAAACGAAAGAGTCATTGGTATGCAATAAATCAGACTCTCGTCGGAAGATTTCGTCATTAATTAAAATTCTTCTTTTGGTCAGGCGAATACCATGTAGAGATAATGTATACGAATACTCTCCAAGTACAAACATATCGACGATCCAATAACAATTAACCTTTACCTTTTACAAATCATCACGAACGAGTTTGGCAACGGAGTACGATTTTTTTTCTCACAGAAATCCTCGTCTCTTCCTGCAACGTACAGTCTTTCGCTTGTTTTTTTTTCCCGTATGTGTGATTCATTGAATTTCCGTGACTGAAATACGTACACGCGTACGACAAATGTTTCGTGTTCCTCCGGCTGAATTACCGTGTTTTATGACTTGTCTCTAACGTTATGGTACAGTGCGCCTTTTCGTGGGAGACGAGAACGAGAAGTAAAAACAAAAAAATAGAGGGGGTAGCCAGAGAAAGAGGAACGAGAGTATTGATAAGAAATCAAAGAGCACAGAAGAGGAAGTTGGACGAGACAAGAGCAATGCCATAGCATCGTTTATGAAGGGGGCAAAGAAGAAAAAAGAGAGAGAGAGGTTCATGATAGCTTTTCTTTTGCTTCGTGAAGGTATGGCCCGCCAGGGGAGCAAAACTTGCGCCATGAAGCAAAGAGGAACGTCGTCTTATTAATTGTCTTTACCGGCGCCTAATTGAAGACCAATTACGGTATATCGAAGAGGGCGAGTTCCTATAGGACGTGGAAGAAAGAGGAATAACTCTCATCCTCCAGCTTCTCCATGAATGTGCTTGTGTGTTCGTCTGTCTATAGCATAGTGCAAATTTTTTTCTTATTTTCTGCACTCTGGCACGACTTTAGGGCCTCATCTTTTCTCTCCTCGTCTTTTCTCATTCTTCTCTTCCTCCATTACTCGTCGTCATCGTTATACGAACTCTCGGACGCGCTCTCACGGATCGTCAATCTGCTCAGACGTTGCACAGGAAAATTGCATAGAACGAGACTTCACGACGACAAGAAACAATCCGAAGGTATAGGACGAAAAAAAAGGGGAGAAGGCAACGCTAATGAAATGTAGATATGGACGATAAGATGTTGCCAAAGCCATATAGCGACGCGTAACTGCATTAGAGTACGAGTTTTTTAATCATTTTAATTAATGTCGATAATTATTGTAAGATCATGAGACACTGACGTTGTCATATTTTGCGTTACCCGAACGGAAACAACTGTGACCGAAATCCTCAAGATGTTGGCGGAAGCCAAATGTTGCATCGACTCTTGGAAAACAAATCCAGAAGAGAAAATGGCACGCAACAGTGATTTCGGTGCGAGAAAAAGAATATTTTGAAAGCTTTGAGGATTCTGGGAATGATTCCGAGTGAAAATCAATTCAATTCGTATTTTTACCAAAAAGTCACTCTCGCGCGTTCACTGCAGAGAGAGAAATGGGTGCAAAACTTTCAACTGGCTGCCGACCAAGCCTCACAGTTCAATGGCTGTTGATACGAAATATTGATGCAGCTTTCCTGTTACACTGGGATCATCATGGGTCACCCTTTCATTCTATTTTGTAGACTTTATTACTTATTTGTGATGAAGAAAAAAAACGATAGAGAAAATGAGAGACGGAGGGAGCAGACAGCGTAATAAATTATTACTACAAAGTTGCTTGTGGGCTGAAATGAGAAAAATAATAATTGAAAAAATGTCTTTTGTAAAGAGGGCTTGTTAATTTTTCATGGTGTTGGTGAGGATATTAAAAAGAGTCAAAGACTTTTGCAACGTGCTGTACGGTCCATCGAACGCCCAGGAGCAAAGTATCGATTTGTCTCGTGTTCGGTCTGCTGTGTGCTCTCTGTCCAGACTCCGACAGGAGAAAAAGAGAGAGAGAGAGAGGAATAAAGATTGAGAGGGGGAGAGAGAGAGGTGGAGTAAAATGTGTGCGTTTTACGTGTGCGACGAGCAAAGTGCGGGGGTAGTTTTCCCCCGGTAGGGAAAGAAAGGTTGGCGGCGTTCTCGTCTCGCTCGCTCCTTTGATTTCCACCTCGTTGCTTCGTTTTTTCTCTCTGTTCCTCTCAAACTCGCACACTGATACACATACAGGCTCGTGTTCTCCATGCCCGGAAGCCACTGAAGCACGTCAGCCATTGCCGCGCGACAAGGGGGAGAGAAAAAAGAGAAGAGTGCGAGGAAATACACGCGGCAAGGAACATCCACGTTATACCTATGTATTCACATGTATAAATACTGTACGACGTGTGCTTTACAGGAGAAAGGTACAGCAGTAGCTCGATATAATGTGCGAAAGAAAGAGAAAGAGTAAGAGAACCGAAGAGGGGTTAATGTTCCATGAATTGTGCTGTAAAACTCTCACACGGCGTCAACACTCGTGGGGCTTCAACTATTTCCGCAATAAATAATGCCACAATTTTTCTAATCACTATAATTCATCGTCGCAACCCATTTTTTTTTTTCATAATTTTTCTAAAGTTGCGCAAGCAGCCTTCACAAGGAATTGCAACTAAATCTGGGACGTGAAGAATATCGCGATTGAATCAAGAGATCTATCAGCCGAGAAACGATAAAGGAGAAACGTATGTATCTGAGGTTCCATTACAGCAGTGAGTCGAACAGGCTGAATGCTACAACAACAAAAAGGATGAAGAAGAAAAAAGTATAAAAGAGAAGCGAAGATGAGTAGAAGGAAGAGGAGGACGAGGAGGAGCATGAAGATGAAGAAAGGCAGTGAGCAAGATTTTACGACGCCTCTTCACCTCCTTCCCTCGGCCCCGCTGGCTCGCCCGTTATACTTGAACGATAATGACCCCGAAGTACCAGCTACCGAGTTTTCATTTGCCATTTACGATTGTAAAAAGAGAGGAGCAGAGAAGCGATGCAGATATTTATGTGACTCTGTGCAGAGGTGCACGCGGAATTGTCTATGCGTTGTTTTCCTCGATCTCATTTTTATATGAAGGGAAACCCTTTGGAAAAAGCCGGAGAAATATACGAAACACATATCGGGAAACGTTTCAAAAGCAAAAAGAAGAATAAAAATGTAACTGGAAGTAACGGCAAAGAGCTTTATCATTATAAATAAAATGATAAACGATTAATGAGGCAATTAATAATATGCCGTATTTGTTTTTTCATATAATCATAAATTTGTATCTTCCATATGAAATAAATCGTGTCGGTTGTGCACGCGGTGGAATAAAACGGCGCGGAACGCGAAGAAGAAGGAAGAGCGAGAAGGAACGACACGAATAAGGAAAGTAAATTTCTTTTTTCCACAATAAAAAGACATACAAAACGATCGAGGAACGAAATAAATCGATTCTCGCCACAGGGCAGCAACAGAAATCAAGAAACTTGCGCCTGTTCCTTCCCCCCTCCCCTCCTCATCCCTCTGCTATGGGTTCCGGTGCGCTGGAACACTTCGAGACAATCACAGATTTTTGCTCAACCGTATACACGCGTATCCGCATACAGAGTCTGAGGGAGCATTTAAAATCCATCAGGATGGTAGATAGAACCATGGGGGTTCCCATATAATGCTCGTATTCCAAGGGGAAAGCGATATATAAGATCCGCGGAGAGAAACGAGATCGAAAAAGGATTTGACGTCGTGGCGAGAGAGCAAGACAGTATACGCAACAAGGTAAAGAGAGTCTCTCGCTCTGTCTCACTTTTCCACTGGTGGTTGAGTCTTTGAGCTCTCTACTTCTGTATAATCGCACCAATGCCAGCCAGTACACGAACCTTCTCTCCTCTTTGGTCCTAATGACGAAACCAGTTTTTTTTAGGCGAACTCGTGGGCTCAAAGAGAGAACGCGCGAGACCGTGAAAGTGGAGTGTGCGTAGAATCGAGGATGGAAGAAATATAGCGGAGACGATGAGTTCCTGTGCCTCGTGTCACGGTTCACTAATATATCTTATTATCGCGAAAGAAAAGAACACCCTTTCTCTCAAAGAAACCATAGACAATGAAATAGAAAACTCTTTGAAAAAGGAATAAGTTGTCTATGCTGATTTTTGAACGATGAGCCAATTGGATAACGTTGGAAACATTGATCGTTATTTTTTTACGATGCGAGTTGCCAAAGACGTTATGTTATCGCACGAATGGAATGAGTCACAAAAAGAAAAATACATAAAAGCAAAAAACAGGGTCATCGTCGGATAGGGTTGTAAAAACAACTGTGGGTAAAAATCATGTGCACGCGGAGAGGGAGAGATGCAACGAGCGCTCGGGGTGTATCATTCAATTAAGTTGGGAGCGACGACGGGATAATTATACACGAAACAAGGGAAAGAAGTGGACATGAAATATGCCGTCAGATAATATGAAATACGGCGTCTTTGGCGTATACTATAAAACTCCAGACAGTCGATAAAAGCGAAGGCGCGAGCCTGAATTATAAATACGAAGGATGAAGGAGAGAACGAGATGAGGATTTTATTCGCCCTCCTTTACCCTCTTTCGTCACCATTAGCACGTGAGTTTGTATACAAACGTAAAAAACGTATAAGGAAAGAGAAGGGAATGTATGAAAAAAGTATTTTATGTGATGGTGAGTAAAGAGAAGGAAAAATCGATATGGGAGAGTGAGAAGCAAGAACGGAAAGATATAAAAAGAACGAGACCGATATGAAGGGAAGAATGTAGAAAAAAACGTGGCCGAGCGTGACGGAATCGTTAAATCATAATCAGACGGGTCCTGGGTGACTGCGTGCTGAGATCGTGCAGTCGCGCGGAACCCGCAGTGGCGAACGGTCGACGTGCAATTAATAATTGCATTTTCCCTTCATTCGTTATCCCGCCTGTTTCTCTCTCGATTTCTATCTAACTGTCGCACGCCCTTAAATATTGCATCCCGACTCTGAATATCGTAAAAAGATATATACAGACATTTTTTTTCTTATCATTTAATTTTACACTCTCTCCTGATGACTCGTATATGAATGAAATCTCATCTGTTGATTGTTTCAGACCATTTATTTTCTCTCTCCTCCGACTCTTGGATTATTTATTTCAACCTGAAAGCGCACCATTAATTTTTATCTCCAGTTCTTCATTTTTCATATAGGTTTGCGATCATCGCTTTACGTATTCCGAAATTAAACGATAACGACATGAGTATGATTCGGAAAACGCATGAATAGGCGCTAAGGATAAGCTTAATTCATATCCAGCGTTTTTCTGTTCGTTTGGACAGAGATTATTGTTTGATTCTTTCCGTAATAATCCATGTAATTGAATGTCAGACAAAGTTCATGTTTTCATGCGTGTTTGGATCAACTTGTTCCGACTATCGGCGGTGCCAATTCCATATTTGCGACTTTTCACCATCAAAAATATTGAAAAAAGAAAAAAAAATTCATTCGTTCATTAGGATTTTCTTTGATTTTTGACAATGTGATGGTTTTTAACGAAATGAAGATTTTTGTGGGCATCCGAGACTATTGTCATTGGGATATCCTGGAGATTTTCGGTGACCAAATACTTCCGAATTATTTATACGAGAGTTTGAAAAGGAGGAGGGAATAACTGGATAAAAATGTGTGTTCCTGTCGGTGAAGCGTAAAGGAGAGGAGACTGGAAAAATAAGAAAAATGACTGATTAGTCTCTGCTCTGCTTCACAAGGAAGCCAGATAATATCTTGAGAAATACGAGGCATGGAAAATAAATTAGAAACCCGAGAGCAACGAAATCGAAATGATGAATTCGGGTTTCATTCATCGGACGACAAATCTTAGCTGGCACATCGAATTCAAAGATGATGAGCTATGTAGCTCGAAAAAGTGAGGAATCCAGGAACAATGACACTTGACAATTTTTCGTTAGCCTCGAGAAGAAGGAGGATAGAAATAAAATAAGTTGTCGATGAGATTGGAGGAGAAGTTGATGGAGATACGAGCTCGAAATCGTGGCAGAAGAGGCAAGGAATAAGCTTAGAGTGCCAAGTGGGAGCGATGGGCAGAGAGAGGGAGGAGAGCGGGAGAAAGAAGGAAGAAGAGCGATAGAGAGTGTGACAGAGGAAAGGAAGATCCTCATCGAGAGTTCCGCAGAGGATCTCCGGCAGGGGTTCTCCTTCCGTGGGTTCGTCTCGCAGTTTTTTCCTCCTTGGCTGAGGCAAGGGGCTCCCTTTCCCCACCCTTATCGTCTTTGGCACCCTCCCGCGCGATCTACCTTCCACGCCGAATCCTTTTTGCAATTAACCAAACCGGACCAACGGGTTCACGAGAGGCACGGGCATTCCACAAATTCTGAGGGCCGAACGGGCATCCTCTCGCCTTGTCTTCGCTCTTACGATCGTTCGCATCATTCCCTCTGATATATATCTATATGTATATATGTAAAGGTATATATGTGTGTAATATGTGCTATCTTGCTCGCACGCGGGGCGAAATCAAGCAAATCGATATACCGCGCGCGCGGCGTCCGTCGAGGGACGCGACGGAGAGGAAGGCTTTTGAAGAGAAGGGGCAACGCGCAAAGTATAGTGACGGTCCAGAGAAAAGCTGTTGAGAGGGGGATAACACGAGACGAGAGGGAAGATTTCGCGCCACACAGTAGAGAGCGGTTCCGCGACGCGAGGCAGGGAACAGGAAGACCGAGAGAAAGAAAGAACGATAGAAATAGAGAGGGACGGAGGATCCAGGAAGAAAGCAGAGAAGAAGAGCAAGAAATGGGAAAAGGGGGATGCTTTATGTTGGTCGCGGCGTATATTTGGAAGAAAGAAGGAAACGGGAAACACATAAGGAGAACAGGGAAGAAAGAAGCAGCACTTCGATTACAGGAATAATCTTAGTTGGAATCGATGAGAGCAATTTACTTTCACGTAGTAAAGTGGATCTTGGTAAAGTCTCTTACAGAATTGCCAACGAATACTGCTGTGAGAACAACAGTTCGAGAGTTCAGAAGATGACGTACTCCGAGATGAGGCGATAAAGCTAGCCCGGGAATTTGGCGATTCCACTTTTTTGAGAGGGTCCATGAACATTGAGAATGTTTAATGGCATTTTGTCCGTGACAAAATAGAAATTGGCGAGTGAGCAATAACGACAAGGGCGTACGAACTACGCAGTATCTTCTGTGGTTTCTCATGTATATCGAAAAGAGTTAGTGGTGAGACTCGAAGCGAGAGAGTGGATAGTACACGTGAGACGAATTTCGGGGAAGGATCTTGTGGGTCCTGTGGGCTCCCAGACGAGACCGACTTTAGCTGCTGCTCCTGCGGCTGCTGCTGTTGCTGCTGTGCTAAAGAGGCCCCTCGAGGGCCCACAGCCTAAACAGAAAGAGAGGAGAGAGAAAGAATCGAAGAGAGAAAGAGCTAAACTTTAACTCTTGTTCCTTCTCGAGGCTTCAGGCTTTCTCGGACCGCGCTCTGCACTGGGTTTCTCTCTTGACGAAACAGTCCACCGACGAGGTCACCTCCGCTCTTCGTTCGCAATTCCCTCTCTCTCTCTCTCTCCCTCCATTTTGCACGGGCTCTAGAAGTTTTTATTACCAAACGAAATTATCCTTTCTAATTCTTCTTTTTTCCTACAATCGGGTTCCTAAACGCATCCGACGAATGCTCTCGACGAATTCGGAGCAAAATAAAAATGCAATACGTGTTTAATGTAGCAGAAGTTGGCTTAAACAAATTATTGACCGAGTATGTGAAAGGAAAAATGCAAACGATACTAAAGTTTGCATCGTTGGAAAAAAAAACGAAAAATTTATTTTTAAATCATTATTTTGATGATTAATCAACTTTTCGGGTTCGGGAAAAAAAACGTTCGACTCACTCTTTTTCGTAAATATTTTTCGTTGTTGTTAAGTTTTCGCTGCATTTCAACGATGCAAACTCCAACATCTTGAAATGCAATATATTATATTCGGAATGCCAAAAGAATAATCGCGAATTTCAAGAATGCCCAAAATCATTTTGCCAATTATTACCAATCACCTTAACAAATGGATGCTCTTCATCTATCGTTCGTAAATTTTCTACAAACAAGTTGAATGTAAAAAATGTATCAAAATTGACGACAAGGTCAATGATTTGTTACCATAAAATTATTTCGAATGCTTTCCAATAAGATTTATTTGTGGTTCGATTTTTTATTATTGAGGAAATTCGCCTTCCGGTGAGCATTTGATAGGCAAGCCGGTGCATGATTGCGCGGTCACCCAACCAAGTATTTACCTCGCTCGAGGCTGCTTGCCTTAATGAACGGTCCCGGCACACATGCACCGAACACAGACGCATTGCTATCGGTGTCAAAATGTATTTAACCAACAAACAACATAACTTTGTATACGGCCAACGATCTGAACATGAAGTGGCAAGTGTGCGACGAAAATTTGATTTTCCATTGATTTTTCGTGTTCCACAAATTCAGAAAGGAGTCGCTAGTGCAGTCAGAACGGAGTATGAGGTTCTCTGATACTTCGTACTCGTTTCCAACAGCACGAGGAGTTGTCTTTGTCTTTCTGTGCACTCCCGGCATAAAATCTCTTCTCTCTTTTCGGCTCAAACTCTCTCTCTCTCTCGTTCTTTCTCTTTCTTCCTCGGCTGAGCTCAGTGCTCTCGTTCGTGCTCATTTCTAATAGAAAGAACCGAGGGAGTGTCGTAATAGAAGGGCTAGACGATGAGAGCTCTTGCACACTAATACCGAGGAAAAGAGAGCTCCAGTGGGTCCTTCAGGGCTACAGAGTGAGAGAGAGAGAGAGAGAGAGAGAGAGAGAGAGAGAGAGAGAGAGAGAGAGAGAGAGAGAGAGAGAGAGAGAGAGAGAGAGAGAGAGAGAGAGTATTCCGGTGTGAGTGAGTTTCGCGAGCATGTCTGTGAGTCTATGCGCCGCTAGTAGGGAAAGACCTCGCGATTGCATGTACGGGCGGGTCCTCGATGACCGCGCGCATGCTCACTGCTGTCAGCGTTCCGTACATCCGTCCGTTCCCGTTCGTGGACTCTCGCCTGAACAGTGGCTCACTTTCCGAGCCTTTGCTAGAGCTTTGCTTCCAACCCATACACGAGCCCATAAAACACATACGAATAACTTGAGCCTCGGTTACACTTTCGCGCAAAACTCCAATTTTGTCGCAATTCCACAATTCAACGCTTAAATAGAGAACTCGATTAAAACTTTGCCACCTCCGATAGCCGAGGCTCAAAAAAGCGTATATACTCCACGATTTTTATCGCCCAAGTTTCAATAGGATCGAGAGTACCACTCAGCGCGAGTAAAACCATCAATATTAGAAAAAAAAAAAAACAAATAGGTCGCCTCGTATCAGAGAGGGCGATTGAATAATTCAAATTTTCCACTGCTCGTGCATTGCTTCGGAAAGCAGCTCAGAGGGGAAAAATGTATTTCGATAAGCAAAAAAATGTTCCTCAAAACTTTGAAGTGCTAATGTAATAAAAATATGATTCAACGAATTGATCATTCGATTAAAAAAATAAAAAGAAAATATGGCCAATTTTTCAGCGTTAATAAAAACATAAAGAACAAACGATAAAAGGAGTAGAAGAGAAAATGATTGTTTTTTTTTTCATGCTTCCAGGAGAATCGTTGCATGTATATTTACGATGCGTTGCATTCCTGCGAGATTGTGCAGCTGGTATGATGTACTTGGCAGTAAATCTGGCCAGGCACACGTATATAAAGGTGGATATACGTATATAGAACTGAGAAGACTCGAAGACACGGCTAAAAACTCTCAATCTCGATGCTGCCGTGTGAGAGAAGAGTCTGCAGTCGAGATATGACGAGCGGATAATAAAAGGCGAAGAGGAAAGAGAGTTATAGAATCTTAGACTGTAGTATCGGGCACGAGCGTAACGTTCCCCATGATAGAAGCCGGTTGCGAAAATATGTGGAGTTGCAAAATGATGGCTTTTCGCGATAGAGGATTTAGTCTGGATGTGAGTGGTACGCGCGAGTATGTGCATGCGACTAGGCCTAGGTTTCTTGTCGATTGATTTCTGTACGAAGCGAGAGCCTCTCGAAGCTTTTCCCTGTGTGTGGATGTTGCAGACTTCATTCCTATATATTCGCCACTGCAAGTAAATATATATACATTTTTTCGCTTCGACTAGTCGAGGCCACATGTCCATCCACTCTCTCGGAGGAGTGCTTATGCATTCGCCTCGACAAACTAAGAACCGAGAGCATGCACCACGTTTCATTATTCCGCGCTCTTTCTCTGCAGGTCTCTCTCTTTCTTTCGTCTTCGATCCTCGTACCCTCGATTTCTGTGCTCTTGCAATGCAACATTTCCCTTTTATTCGCTCCACTAATGCGCGCTTGACTGACGTAAACAACGTTATATATCTTTAGATATGTATATCAGGGACTCTTGTCAACGAGAGTCTTATTTTCCACGTGTGTGTTCTATTAATCCAGTTGTTAGATGAGTGTACACGCGGAGTGTTGCTCAATGAAACGACTCCAAGTATTTCACTTGTAATGAGAATAAGAAAAGCAACGATAATAAGGGTAAAAACAAAGAAATTGTCTGCTTAAAAGTGAGTTGCATTATCGGTGAGATGGAAAATCAAAGTTTTTCGGTTTTGTAATGAACGGCGAGTTGCATTCAGAGTGCACGAATCGACTATATATATGACATGGTCTCTTTTGAGACGAGGTTATAGAGAAGGTTGAATATTTCCTTTGCTGTGTAAGTGTGTTTTTTGGTTCGCTTTGCGTTTTTGTTTTGGCTTCTTCTGGCAAGAAGAAGTCGAGCTCCCGCGTGGAGTAATTGGAGGAAGGCTCTCAGCCTCGCGGTCTCTCTTCTCTTCCTCCCTCTCGCTCTCTTTCACATTTAGTTCACTCGCTCATGGCACTCTCGTCTATATAATAGCCACTCCTAGAGGAGGAAGTGTGTATGTGTGTGTTTGTGTGTATTTGGGAGCGCGCGTACACGTGTGTGTTTCGCAGTGTGCAATGATGGCCGGCACAGTAAGCAGTAAGCGGCAGCCTCGGGGAAATTGTGTCAGCTGGACGCAGCTGCAACGCAGAGAGTGTCGGGAGACTCTCAGACTATATAGACATGTATTATATAGACTCGACTGATACTCCGGGTAAAGGAGCAAGAAACGAGGGAGATCGAAAGACAGACTGAGAAAATCCTAGTCGCGAGTTTCGTCTTATAACGACGATGATGATGATGATGATGATGATGGCGTTGATCGTAATGATGATGATGGTGATGATAATAATAATGAGGATTATGGCAGATGATGATAGAAGAGGAATTCACGCGGCGTCTCAACCTATTCAATAATTGATCATCCTCAAAAACACACACACACACACACACACACACACACACACACACACACACACACACACACACACACACACACACACACACACACCGCGAAAACCAACGTCTGAGCGTCTAGACACCTCCCGACGCGGGTGTGTCAATGTATACATAATATTTAATTCATTCGTTAATTAAATTGTTGAATAAAAGAAATTATAGTTGGAACGTTACAGTCAGGATATTTCTTGACAAATTCAGGTATTTTAATTGCGCGTGTCGGGTCGATTGCAGGCTCGAGTTTGAGCAAATTTGCGTATGTTACAAATGGAATTTACAGTTGAATTCGTTTTTTTCTGCCTTTTCTGATTATTTCGACTGTTTGCAAACTGTTAGTTGATCACGTGTTTGGTGTCACCCTATTTGGACCAAAATAACGCAGCAAATCGCCTTCTATACAGACGCGAGCCAAAGTTAGTTAATTACAAACTCATTGACCATCAAATTTGGGAAGCCGTCAGTTTATAAAGACGTTTCAAGTTCAGCAACAACCGTTGATGGAATTTTTTGTATTAATTGTATAAAAAATAACTAGCGAGAATATGAAACGATATAAACGCGAAGTTTTTGGCTTCGTGAGATTCCAATTTCCCATAAATTCTATATCACAGTATTTTCCCCGATTTTCCGACGTAGTGCATTTTTATTCGAAGCGGAAAATTGAAGTTCGAGTGCCTTTATCACAATCCCCGTGAAAAAACCTTAACAATATTTCGGCTGAATTCACAATGCGACCTCCCAAAAAAGGCGAAACGTAAAAAAAAAAAATAACTCGTTCGAAAAGGAAAATGGAGCTCGATTCGTTTTTTTTTCGAAATACAGTTCGTTTTTAATGCGGAATAACAATCGGACTCGCGTCCGAAAGCTCTTCAGCCGGTAATGTAAATAAATGTCATATGTATCGGTCGGCGCGGCAATAAATATGAAACATACGTGGATTATCGAGCTATGATTGAAGAACCGATGATAACAATAATAATAATTACAAAGACTGGTATATGGTGGGAAATAACTAACACTAGAGAGTCGAAATGGTCGTGGTGTGGCTCGTCGTGGGCTAGGCCTCGTCGGTATTGATCCAGCAAGCCAGCGTCAGGCGCTGCTAACACATACTCTCTGCATATACAAGCCTATTCGTCGCACACATATACATTCAAATATAAGAGTTGTGTAAGTGAGACTGTAGGACTGGAGAGTATACACGAGGATGGTATAGTGTGAGCCTAGGTTCCGCGAGTTCCCGTTGCATTTCAGCGTTTTGTCCCGACATTATCGCCTTCTCTATATATCTATAGACTCACTGCATCTATATATATGTTGATGTAGTAAAACAAGAGCTAGTAGTAGTGGATCCGACCATTACGATTGCCCGTACGCCACGAGACTCTCGCACACCGGAAATTGACAAATCGCCGCCAGGCAATGCTCGTGTTCCCTCACACGTTTTTTTACTCCCCTTTCCTATTTTCACATCGTCTCGTCATCGATCCCCCAAAAACTACTCTACCTCATCAATCCACCGTCCTCCCATCGATTTCATTTATTTCCCTTTTCCCAATGCACCGATAATCGATAAATAAACCCTATGAAATAATTTGTACGTATTAGGCAATCGAAAAAATCGATTGGAGTGAAAAACTAGCGACGAGGTAATCGATCGATGCTCGATCGTGTAAATCACAACAAGGAAGTCTCCTCATAAATTCGTATTAATCGGTTATTTTGATTTTTCGTTCCCAAACGATGAGAAATCGTTGTCCAAACAATCGAAAACTTTTCTACCGGTTCTGATTATACGTCTCCGAAGTTTCTTTGTTTTTTTTTTTTTCAACGACATGGAAACATGAACTCGATGAGATCCATTTGAAATGATAGTGTGTCGCAAGAGAGACTTTGCAGCAGAATATAAGACACAGAAGTAATTACGAAGGTATAAAATAATATCTCGTAGCAAATGTACAACATCGTGCAGCACGATAAAAAGTGAGACTACTTCGACACGGCGATATCGTTGCATCAGGGCGAAAAATGCAAGTTGCCCGAACGTACATAAGCATCTAAGAGAGAAAGAGAGTGAAGAAATAAAAAGACTAGGACAATTAAATCCGATGGAAAATGATGCGATGGTCTGTGAGAATGTTTGATAATCAACAGCATTCTCAGAAAATCGAAACCATCTCGCTTCCGCACGTTATAACTCAAAGTTCCGTCAGTCCGGATTATTACGACGTTGGGAAAAATGAAGAAATTCTAATTTTTAATAAAACTAACGAGACGGGGTAGAACAAACTTTATGTAAATCAACGTTAATTTAGGTCAATTACAAAATGCAACTTTTTTTTCCAATAAAAATCGTACAAGTCGCAGATAAATTATAAGTTCCGTGATGCATAAAAGACACATTATCGTAGCAAGATGCAAGTGCATAGACTCGAGTATTGCATTCGAGAATGAGCAAATGACGTGAAGAGAGAGAGAGAGAGAGAGAGAGAGAGAGAGAGAGAGACGAAGAGGATATCAACTATATAGACCGAGCAAGCCTAGCCCAGGCTATTATGCAGCATTGAGTTCGAGCCACGGTCGCTGTTGCTGACTCCTCTCGCCATCATAGAGCTTTCTAACGTCTATTGCAAAACTTCGTAATGGTTGCCTACCGTGTACTCGTTAGTTGTAGAGGCCCATAAGACTTGCGCCTAGGAAACTCTGCTTCTCGACCGAGAATTCTTTTTCGTCTCAGTTTTTATTGCACTTTTTTTCAATCTTTATTTCTAACTGCATCAGTCTTGTCTTCTTGGACTCGCGACCTAATGCAACAAGCTGTCTTATGGATCTAAACTACTGCAAGACCGCATCGTTTCGGTCCAACCCAACGCGTCGCGCCTCCATGCCACCCCCGCAACTCTTACGAAGCAGCTATTAAGGTGCCAGCAATCTCTGTCTCTCTCGGACTCCCATTTTTTTTCAACGCCCTCTCACGAGCACACACTTCGAGTCCCGACGATACGGCTCAAATGCTCGAATAATGTAAGACGTAGCAAAACGAAATCCTACGCCCTCTACATGCAGGAAATAAACCGCTTGATGAATGCACCAGACACGAGAACAAAGTGGGTGGCTGTGTGCGTTCTTGTATGCATTTCTGAATGCATATTGCGTCCGGTCGCTATAAAAATCCAATTCGAAAACCTATTTATATCCATTCAACATTTTATATTTTCTTTATCTCATTTCCATACATAAAACGATTTTTTAATTCATTCATTCATTCATCAATTGGACGATCATAAAAATAGTTTGATTGGTCACAAGTATTACAATTATCAACAATGTCATTGACATAACGATAAATTGTTTGAGGAGATTCGCTACATACGACAATGTGATAAGAATTTAATTCAAATTGGTGATAATATGCCTCAGCATCAAATACGATGACACAAACGTTTTTTTTATTTTTCTTCTACATATTTGCGAAAGATATACCTATATAAATATCTGAATCCTACGCCTATGCATGTTAATCCTAGCATTACTCGAAAACTATGTAGGAGAAAAATCTTAAAAAATTTCTATAATCATATTCAATATTAAAGAGTTCGCTCGCCAAATGTCATCAAATTCTATTGATGTTTAAATTGGCATCGTTGAAATGCAATGGAATTAATTAATTGATTATATTTTTTTGAAAGCAGTTCGAAAAATAAATCTGCAGTGTTAGTCTACGAAATTTTGTTCAAATGACAAATGGAATATCAAAGAAAAATTGGGCAACATATAGTTGTGTGTAGCGACCTTCCTTAAAATGGCAATGATAAGATTCGTAGAATTTGACGTCTTAAAAAATCATGGTTGAAAAATGAATTCGTTAAAACTTCAATAAAAAATGTGAGAAAAAAATCAAGGATGCCAATGATCGCCTATAATCTGCACCTCGGAAAACCGAGAGTGGTGTCTGAGTTTTATTCACGTTGGTGCTTGTTTTTTCTATAAAAAGTAATGTGCCGAGCGAGTAGACGCTGCAGGATTAACCGAAACCGGATAATTCATTGAGTAAAACCTGATTGAGCCACATTCATTATCGATTGCAAATGGTGGAGAAGGTTAGAGAAAGAGAGAATGAGAAAGGATAAGAAAAAGGTAAGCAACGACGTCGTAGAGCTGTCGCTTCTGGTAAAGTAATCAATAAAACTTCCGCCGCGGATATGTATCGATTATCGTATCGAGGAAGCTCCGAAGGTGCGATGAAGTCAACGAAACGGAAGAATAACCCCGAAGAGTCTTAACTGTGACGAGCAACGATGATGAAGTTTACTCCACCGTGCTTATCCGCGGGTTGCGTAATAATATAATTAATGTGACGTAACAATAATATCCCAGATTCTACGACACAGCGTCTGTTATCGCGCACGGGAACTTGTACTTTGTTGCTGCAGGCAAGTGACCTTCACCGTCGACTTCCTGTTTTATGAATTAAATAATTTCCAGCTCCTCTTATGACACCGTTTGAATCCGGACAACATATTTCCTGTAGCCGACTCTGAGGAGCGTCAAATGCCAAGCAACCAACGCAAAACGTTGAGCCAATTCGATCGACACGTTTAATTTGAGTTCGAAGCATCACACGTATCAATAAAAATTGCCAGGACTGCAATCTTGAGAACCCTGATTGCTTGTGTGGTGGGTAAACATGCTCAGGAGCTTCAGTTGCTTCAGGATCTTAAACTTTTAACCAAACGGAAATTATTGAATATGGAAGCTCAGAGATTCCAAACTCCAAAGAAATATAAACTATAAAAAACGTGGTAAAGGGAGTGGAAAATTTGTCATGTTTCTTCTGGAACTACCGCAACGAAAGTAAGTTTGATTGACGAATTCAACTCCGGCGTAAGGCCCAAGCCCTCAAGGTGTACTTCCCGAAACAGAAGTAAGAGGCGGGTAGAGAGGGAGAGAGAGAGAGGAGATAGAGGACTTCCCGCGAGAGTTTCATTCACGAAATTTCACTTTCACGGTCACGGGCACGAGAACTCACGGCGACGACATCGTCGACGAGCAGCGATTGCGGCGGACTCGTGCGGGTCTCTTACAACTGAATAATTTTTTTTTCCCTGCCAATCTCTTTCTCTCAGTGGCGATACGTAAGTAGAATGAAAAAAAAAAAAAATACACAAGCATGAATATACATGGATGACGTTCTGGAGGAACGTGTATAGCCACACCTCCGCGCGCAATCGGCCAAGTCCCGTGCGACACAGCACTCGAGGCAAAGCGGTACGGTTTCTTGTGACTCACACTTAAAGATGAAATAGAACAAAAAATCGAAAAAAAACAACACAGAAGAAAAAAACAAGACAGGAATATAGAGAAAAAATAATGACGAAAAGAATGGTCGGCACCCGCGTGATTATGAATATTGTATGCGTATAATGAGAACGCCTCGCAAAATTCAATTGGGCAGAGTTTTGCGAAGAGGCTTGTTGCTCGCTTATGTAGAAAAATCGAAAGCCTAATGAATAATTTGTTGATTACTAGACAGGTCGGATCAATATTCCGATTTGTTTGAAATTCCAAAAATGTTCATGTTCAGAATGAAGTGATTGACGGAGCGAATAATAAAAGAAAGAAATTCCATGAGAATGTGTAGAAAAAATGGATGAAAATGAAAATGTTGTGCGAGTAGATGGAGAATGATGGTGTTGGTTGGTTTCCATGGACTCTCGGCTCTATCAGACGCTCTCGTAACTTGGGGAACATGAGCCTCGTCGTTGGGAACAAACGGACGGTGAAGCTCGGGCGTACAAAATACATAGACATGCACACACATACGTAGACATCCATGAAAGCACATAGACACCTACAAACGGATATGCCGACCCCTCTCGCCCTTTTCCTTCCTTTCTCTCTCTCTCTCTCATTCTCTGGCTCATTCCGCGACCCTCCGACTCGCACGTTCCTCCGTCAGGATCCTCACTAGGGAATACTCACTCACTCTCTCGAGTATTCCTCTTCTCTCTGGTTCTCCTTCGTTCGCGGCCTCTATATCTTTCGACCCCTCTCCCCGTCACCTTTCCCCTCTCTCTCGCTCTCTCTCTCTCTCTCTCTTTCTCCTCAATTTTCTTTCCCTGTCTCTAGAGCCTCTATAGTCGCTCTTTCCCTTGGTTCTCGCCATACACAAATATGTATTTGTGTGCGTATACGAATATACATACAGGCATATACATAAACGATACTATATATATGTATATACGCATATAGAATGATAGGACGAGAGTGCAAGCAAGAGGGATCGCGATGCCGCGAACCGTGCGTGCTTGTGCCGAGAGATACCTCCCTATATTAGTATATATATCTATATATAGGGAGATGCAAAATCATTTTAGTGCTGAGCGATATAATATGCGAGCCCAGGCGTTTTTCACTCCATTGGATTCATTTTCCAATTTCGTTGGAGTTATTACTCCGATCTACGAGTACAAGTTAACCAAATTTTTTACACTTTTTTTTTTGTGACGCAATGTGCCGATGTTAATTGGAAATAATACAATAACTGTGCCACCGACGAATTTGTCGGTAGGAAAAGGTCGTATTCAGATATTGTGGGACGATAATTGTTTCTCGTAAACGACCAAAAGTGAATAATTTACGAAATCGATTTGTTAACGAACGCAATTTTTGATATTCATGGCCGTAATAACGTGCACGATTTTCATAACAGCTCGATAATAGATTTACGAGAGAAATGAGACCAACAAAAAAAAATTCGAAAAATTCTCAATTTAAAGAAAATTCACGAATTGCAGATGAGAGTGAAGAAACATTTCACAAAGATATGCGATGACATCCCGAGAGCATGTTCATTTATATGACGTTGGTGCATCGTTCGAATGCAACGAAATTCATTTTTTTTAACAAAACTCATTATTTTAATGAAGAATTTAATTGTCATGATAAGACGATCGGTTCGTACCCCCAGAAAAATACATCGGCTCGAATAATTTGGATCATTTTATAAATTAAATAAATTGTCGGTGATAACAAATATTTTTCTTCCTTCCCAACGTTGCGAACATCAGCATCATTTAATTTATTCATTAAAAACACTGGAAATTCATGATTCTCCAAACATTCGATTGCTCCAAAAATGTTGAACGATCCATCGGAATTCAATTGAAATAACCGATCACACACGAAAAATTCCTTCAATGTGTCTCGGAAACATTATTCCATAGGAATTCACGAAAAAACATCGACAGACCTTTTGAATTTTCGATCCGTTCTCGTGCTATGAATCGCGCTGTATTTCTATACACACATGTATCGTACATATGTATATATATATATGTACATGCAACGTAAATGTATATAGCACATACGGTCTGTACTACAGCCGAGCGGCAAGGCAACTGCACGCATCCGTGTACCATCCGTCGCGTAACTACGCGGTGCAACGACCTCGACGCCTCTCTTGCTTTAGCCTCATCGTTTCCAAACAGTCTGTCCCCCTTGATCGTCCATTCGCTCTATATACCCTATGAACTCTACCGATATGTGCACACGGCATCAGACCCATAGATAATTGAACACATAACGTAAAAAAAGCCTCATTTTTTCCTTTGACTTACGTCGAAATACGATGGACGACACCGACAGATCGAATCGCTGCTTTTTCTCGCGATTAAATTGTGAATTCATCTAAAATCGGAATATCGAGTGATGAGAATTGAAGGATAGGAAAGGGGCGATGGGAAGTCAAACGAAAAGTATGCCGAAAATCGATGTTCGCCTCGTCGTTTATAATTTTTCGGAGTTTTTTATCATCGCTCATCGCTGACTCTCGTCCCACGATTTATAATCGGGAAATAATGCATTTCATAACGTCCTCGTACGATGGACATCTAATTTTTGACTTATTTTATTCCCTTCAAAATTTTTTTCGTTCTCTTTTCATGCGATGTGTCAAGAAGAACGTTGGCAAATTTTTTGTCGTCCCCTGGTTTACCCAAAAGGCGCGAAGACGGTGGTTATGATTTTACATGCGATCAGATGCTCGATACAGAAAAGAATGAAGGGACGACCTTGAATCTTGGACAGTTATACTCCGCACAATGGAGAATTTTCCAAAATACAATAAATTTTCCACAACAATCAAAAAATTTCATTTTTTTTAATGGACATTTGGATTTTGCACGTTCCAAATTTTCCGAGACTCGAGCTTATCGCTCGATTTTATTCTTCAACGGGAATTTGTCGATTTTAGTTATCAGTGAATGCATTAGAAGGGACACACGTTTCTTGGCCACTAGTTAATTCCATAAGCATCATATATGTACCGTCTGCTCTGGTCATGTGACTGGTAGGTCCGTCGTATTTGTGTGTTTTGTTTAACTCGATCTCGTGCAAAAATCTATGGCTGGTCATTTGGTTTTTCGAGATTGAGGCTTCAGGCATTTTCCTACGAGGTCATGAAACGTAATAGTGGACAATTCTATAAATCTACTGAGGGAGTTGCGCAATATGGGTACGTCACATGCCGATAAGTTATCGTTCCGGTGTAACAAATTAACAAGACAATGATGAGTTTTGAGCAAGCCGCTAATTTTTCTAGTTGCCCAATCGTGACGGTATTGAGAATTGCATCGTTCGATGGCAACAAAAAAAATTCATAATATCCTTCACTTGCTGCATTTTCTAAACCGTCCCTATTTTTGCCAATGGACGTTTTCACTTTTCGAGTAAAAAAAAACGACGAATACCGTTTTTTCTTGAAATCTAGAAAATTCATAATGACATCGGAGTTTGCATCGTTGTGATGCAGAGCCAATTTTTTTCTTTCGATTTTTGTAAATCTGGTGAATTAAATGCGAGAGAAAAATTCGATGGACTCATGAAAAAGGAAAAAAAAATGTTCGAGCGACATTTTTTTAAGACCAACTTTTGGTACGTCAGACGGAAAACGGAACTTTTGAATCCCGATGCTATTCTTTGTGGTAAACAGCCCGGCGATGCACTCCACGAACGTTTTTTCGTTCACGTTCACAATTTGGACGATGTTGAAGTTCGCATCGTTGGAAAGCAACGAAATTCCTTTTTTTTCTCGAGCAGAGGTCAAGATTCTTATCAAATATTCGTTCGGGACGATAAAACGATATTTTTTTCGCATCAAAACACAAAATCGGTACGAAAATTACAATGATTTTTTGGATTTAACAAACAGTTGATAGAAAAACTTATTTTTCGTTGGATCCCAACGCTGCGAACTTCTGTGTCGTAAGTAGGGTATTCCGGAGCTCGAAAGCTCGTTCGATTATCGCCAATTAACGGGGATACCTCGACGTCGTTAATGAGGGAGAATAAGCTTTTGGACACAGGAGAAAAAATATGGTTCGTGCTGGGAAATCACGTAATGTGGATCGACGCAAGAAAATCCCAGCTCGTGCGGAAAAGGATAAAGAAAAAAAAAGGCGTAATCGTTGACGTTAAGTGATTCTCGATATTTGTATTATCGTCGATATTCATTCAGTGCTCGCTTTATCATCTCGCGGAGACCGTGTTAAGCTTCTTCTAATCCACCATAAAAAAGCAATAGCTGGTTATATAAAGAAACAAGTGACTAGAGCAGGAGGCGGGGGAGAGGAACATAGAGACATATAGGAAATAGTAAAACACACACCCATGTAGTGTAACGGGTGTATAGTGGTATATTTGTGTCTCTCTCACCTGTCGGAGCTCTCGGAGCTATCGTATCGATCGGCGCACCGCTTCTTGCCGCAGGAACCGACTAAGCTGTCCTCAGCGGTTCTGATCTGTCCCTTGAAGGGACTCCCGAGCCTGGCAACAACAACCCCATCGTCGTCGATGTCTCGTTCGGCCATCTCTTTTTCCTTATTTCTCGTTGTCATCGTCGTCGTCGTCGTCATTTCCGCCTGCATCGCGTCTCGTTCGCATACACACTCGTACACAGAAAAACGGGCACGGGCGTCGGCAATGTTAAATCCTTCGTTCGACAGCTTCTCGACACATACACACTTCGTTCGTTCCCCGCACAATTTATTCTTATTTTATTTGATTTATAATCTCGGGCACGATAATGATTTAAAAAAAGAAGACACTTCGAGTTCGGTAGGCGAAATCCAATCTCGAGCGATCACTGTCAATTATACACGTTAATATATTTCAGCACACTTTACCACTAATTCACGATCAACGACACTTCGAGATAACTATCATCACGAGAAAACATCACTTTCGAGAGAGAAAAACGGAGAGAGAAGAGAGAGAAAAAGAGAAAGATTAGGATGACGCGGCACCGGATAGTCCGATTTCGATGGTATACTCGTATTTCTCACTGTAGCAACTAAACGTACGCCCGTGCTCCTTGAATTCACAATATCTCATGCTCGTACAGCACGTTCTTCTCATTCCCGTACTTATTTCACGTTTCATTATCATCCCCGCTGTTGATATTTATTATTCTGTATCAACACGTTGTTGCACATATCACCGAAAAACTAGCGAAGATTCAAAAAAACGCTATCACCATGACAAGGGATCGTTGCGCTCGAACGCGATCAACGCAATAAACGCACGATTATTCCCGTGTTTTCGATCGGCGGGACATCCACAACGTTTTCGCGACAATCGCCAAATGCGAATGAAACAACATTTGAAAATTGCTTTTTTTCTCGTTCACGAACTCCGAACGTAGTTGGCTATCGTCAACCCGACGCTGCCTTCCGTGCCTTCCCTCGACGTTTCAACTTTGTCACTCCGGCGATATTTGTTATCCGAGCTCTAACGCACACGAACTCGTAAAGCAGGACACAGAGTTTTTCGTTCACCCAAAACCGAGTAAAAAACACACAGAACCCCCTGGTAAACTAGAGATACCAGTTTTATGGAACGTCGAGGAATAATGGGCACGCACTCACACGACGAAAGGATCGCAATGACGAATGACGACCCTCACTACCCGCCGGCTCGAGGCGCGATACCAATGCCGTCTCGCTCTCAGCGTTCGCTACTCGAACTTCTCCCACCCTCCATTCTCCCCTCCTTTACTGTTTCCAAGCTCTCCTACTGTTACGCTGGCTTCCTCTCCCCTATTTTTCCCCTCCTCCCAATCCACGCCACATTTCTCCTCCGCCGCTTCTTTTCCCCGTTGTATCTTTGGCGCTACGTCACGGCTCTCCTTGTTTGCGTTGTTATAATGATTATCGGCTCGAATCGTCACCGTTCCCAAAGAGTACACCGTCGCGCCTCCTGTCGTCGCTCGCGTCACCGATTACAACTTACAACCTTCGAGTTGTACGCTGCACGTTTTATAGTCCATACCTACTCGTCGATGTTCCGTAAACGACGTTTACACTACTATTGGGAAAAAATTCGCGATAATTCGAAGGATCGAAAAATATCCAGTCAATATATAGCACAGTGCTTCAAGTCGAGTAGTCAAGGTCGACGATCACATTTCATCGCGCAGCAGTCGTTTTATTTAGTTTTTCTCCATCGCTTTAAAGAATCCCTGCTGTGTTTTTTTCTTATGAATATGCTGACCCGTAATATTTATTTCGAAAATTGTCCTATCAATTAACACGGAAAGAAAAACCCATTTCCTATCAATTAACAGTTCCTTTTGCGAACGCTTACGAAAATATTTATTGAAATATTGACTGTCTGACATGAGCTGTCAAAGTTCATGAATGCGATTGTATATTCGTATTTGTCAAACGTTCAATTGTTTTCAGTGCAAGTGCCGGCAACTGCAGTATTGAAAAATGAATTTGTTATTCAAATCGGTTTGTTTTTATCTTTGATTTATTTTTCATTCCGATGAGAACATATCTATGCGAGTTCCAAGCTCAAAAGCTGATTCTCGTACGTATTAGTAGTTGTTAGGTCGACTGCTGGTTGAGAAATAGGGGAGCGAGGGGACGGAGGATGACTGTTACCGACTGCGCTGTTATCGTGACCTACCAGTTTCGCTGTCGGTAAAAAAAATAGATATATATATTTCCTGGACCCGTTCGGCCATGTTTCATGAAAGAAAAGCATTACCCGTTCTCCGATGGAAAGAAAACCACGTGTAAATTTCTTTTTTTTTTCAGAACTCGTAGGTTCAGGGAAATTGTGCATCTACGTTTATAGGTATCTTATTTCGGTGAAATTTGAATCGATATAAATATACGAGGTGCTGTTTTATTTTTCGTTCTACCGTTCACAACGAAACACGCGAGTTCCGTAGTTTTTTAACTCTCGACTGGCTGCAGCAGGGCAAAAGACGCGAGTTGGGGATTTATTGTCAACTATGAGGAAGACCGAATCGAGTGCAGTCAATGTTTTCGCTTTCGTCACGTGCTGTTATTGTTATTATTATGCCGTTCGGTTTCTTGTCGTTGAAACGGGCGAACTTGGACTTCGGTGTATCAGGAACTTGAGCCAAGGCGTCGAGTTGAGTTGTGCCAAAGCAACAATGTTTCCCATCCTGCCTCTGTTAGTGACACGTTTATTTTTGTACGCATTAAAAATTTATCCTGGTACATATTTTTATTTCGAAGAAAGCCGAGCGTGACCGCACCGCAACAAAATTAGAGAAAATCCTTGGCTGCACCAGATCCCCCTGCTCTATTCTTCGTTCTTATTTCCCTAAGTCTCTCGTCTACCCTTTCATCACTGCTATTATATCTCCCACTCAGACTTCTTTGTCGCTCCCTCTTCTTTTTTTCCCATCCTATACGGCGACTAACACGTGCACGTTATACGAATGTTCGTGTCGAACATACAACAACGGAAAAAGCTTGCAAAGAAGGATTAGGAACGATGGGTTCATCCTATCACGGAGGATTGCCCGATATTCACAAGTTCAGAGAGAATTTCACGGTACGGTACATTAATTTGTTGAGGTTCCATGCCATTTAGCACGTACATAAATAGTGACGCATGCGTACTGTGTATCGCCTTCCCATCACATTCTTACCATCTCCTCTTATCAAGAAATCGTCAAGAAAATCTCGAAAAGTACGAATATTTGTAGAGAGGAAAAGACGTAAAAAAATGACAAGGAAAAGTTAGGAAAATATGGGGACTAGCACACTGACGAGAAATTTCTGGACCAATAATGGTTCTGGTTGAGGTGCGGGCAACCAGAAATGGGAGTGATTCTATTGGCATCGAGTATAATTTATTCTAAGGAAATGTATAATGTAAAAGATTTATTTGTGGAATATAAAGACAATTATATATAATGTAATTCACTTCCAGAGCAGTATATATTTATCGGAAGGAGGCCTGAAAATTCTGACATTCGGGGTTGATTGATTCTTACCCTTGAAATGAATATAAAAAAACAATTGATTATATATAGGAAAGGCAAAGCGACAGTTGCCATCCGTTGGTATAGGCGATCGCAATTACCAATTTCGGTGAATCCGCGAAGAGAACACCGTTTTCTTTGACTTTTCACACGGATTTTCTCTTAATTTTCGTAATTTAGAGTTTTTTGATATTCTTTGTTGAAATACATGTAAGATTTGTGGAATGAGTCCATGATTGGCATAGTTGCATCATTCGTTTTGAAATCACTCGAATTCGAATTAATTTTTTTGCAAATCATCGATATGTTGATTTTTTTCATTACCAAAATGGCGGTCGTAGTTATCGCAGTCAGGTCGTTCAGGAGTGAACGCAATTTTCGGGAAATGAATTTCAAGAATAACCCCCGACGATCGACAAGAGCGAGACCGTGGGGATTCTGTGATTCTTTTTCTGAAAAAGTGGTGCAATACTGAACGATGTAATTGTGACATAAGTCCGTATTCCGGTTTTCATAATTCATTCGCTCCTCATTATGTATAACATTGATCGATGATTTTTACCAGCTCGCTCTAAATGGCTAGAGGTTATAGTTCGCGTTTAACAGCTGTTCGTGGTCAAACCCCTTTGGATAAAGGGGTTTGGCAAATAGTACCGATAATGATATATAGTGATCTACCGGATAATCGTGCTTTCAATCACGAAAACTGACGTTCGAGCCGGTGGTTCACAAAGTGTCAGAGATTGACGTCACGGTGGCGCAGAGATGCGCATGATCAAGAGGTGTGTCGTATGCGTGTGCATCTACAAGTCGCGTTTACGTGTATCTCATCGAAACGGTGTTTTTTTTGTTTTCGTCAGTGGCGTAATATAAAACAAACATTCTCAGCACCGTGACACCTGTCAAAGAAACCAAACGCCAACACAATGATGACTGCTTCGGAAACCGAAAGCGAAGATTTCGAGAAGAAGCAATCAAACGAAGGGACAGCGATTCTCGAGGTCAGCTCGATGGCTACCAGCGGGATTGTTAGACCCGATGTTCGCGATCCTGACTTTCTCTCAAACTATAGCACGTCGGTGGAAGGCTCGGTCGTAAGTAATGAAATCCATCACTAGCTTAAAATTCTCCCACTCCTATTATATACTCTGATATAATTCACTGAGTTCTTCAATCAATTATCATACTGTAATTAATGAAAATATGACAGATTGCATCGCCATCCATCGATAGCTTTTCAACTTTGCCGGAACAAGACACTTCAGATTTTCAAATGGATTCTCGAGATCTGCAAGTCAAAGTTGACAACCCACAGAAACATCTTGAGACACTGGAGACCTATATCACATTCCGCGTTACTACGAGAGTGAGAATGACATTTACTTGTGCTTTGAAGTTTTGACATTCACCCAACTTTCATAAAATAACTTCGACCGATTGTCGACACACTTTAATTTGCGAATATGTTAGGCCGATTTGACCCGAGGTTACAAATGCAAAAGATGTATAAATTGCATTTCACCTATAAAGAAATCTTGATTATTCTAAATTTTGCAAAAGTAAGCATTTCCCTTAAATCACAATTTTTGAGTTTCCCGGGAATTCATCCAACAAAATTCAAAAAAAAACATTTTACCTGAGCAAGCAAATGTGTCCGTGTTCGGAATGATAGATTAGCTACTTCTAGTGCGACAGCGGAAACTATTTCTAGAATGGCAATAAATACTGCATGAAATATGGAACTGGGTCTGAAGGACCCAAATTGTCAATGATTCAACTTCCTTAACGTGTGTATAGTAGGGTAGTGTTAAATGTTTACTGTTCAAGTTAGAAAGTTTGAGGAATTCCGCAAGCATAGTGTAAATGTTGACAGGAAAGAAAGCCTAAAAAAAAGGATGCGAGAAAATTTGCGTTGTTGGTTAATGTCAAGTTGTTCTGGATAATATATTTGGCGTTCTCCGTTTGCTGCTGCTTTTTAAACTTAATTGATAACAAAGTAATGTGTAGAGATTGATATTTATTGTTGAAATTTCTAGACGACGAGACCAGAGTTTGAGGAAGAGGAGTACATTGTTCGTCGTCGCTACAATGATTTCATATGGTTACGTCAAAAGCTTGTTGAGACGTATCCGACTCATATAATACCTGTGAGTCTAATCAGATGACACTTGAACTTAAGAACTCTGAGAAAACATGTTGTTCATGGATAAAAGAAAACAAATGATTTTACAGCCAATGCCGGGCAAGCACACTTTGTTGGCTCAGCTGGATCGGTACTCCAAAGAATTTATTCTAGCGCGTATGAAGTTGCTTCACATTTTTCTCAATCGTGTGATTAACCATCCGATCTTCAGCTGCGACAAAGGTCTGAAAATATTCCTAACTGCAAAACCTGCGGTACGTATTAAAAAAAAAAATTCGAGAGAAATATGAATTTGCAATCTCATTTTCCTCTCGTATTTTACGACATTCGATGAATTTCAGGAATTTTCTATCGTTCGGAAAAACCGTGGAAACGTACTAGTAAAAATGACGGATTCGTTGCAAAACATGGCAAGTGTTTATACGATGAAACAACGAAATCTGGAGTTTGAACAAGTACGAGACTATTGCACGGCTTTGAGCGAAAAACTTTCCACCATCGACAAGATCAACAGTCGTATCCATAAAGAGAGACAAGGTTTGTACTTCCTTTTTTCGCATTCACATGTTTTCCCATCAATGATGAATACTAACGAGTCTTTGTGAACTATTGGAACAGATTATCTGATCGAGTTGCATCAGATGCACCCGATTTTCACACAGTGGGCAAATAACGAACCTGAGCTGGAATCGATTTTAATGGCAATCGCTAAAGCGATTGAATATAATGCTGTCGCACATCAGAATCTCTTAGACACTGTAACTAACGAGGAACGCGAATACATCGCTTATATTGACTCCGTGAAAGATGCATTATCCCGTCGGGATACAATGCAGATCGAGTACGAATTAACTGTCGAGGAATTGTCCAAACGGAGACTCGAGAAAGATCAGGTAAGGTCGTGATATAAATTTCCTATTTTCACTAAAAAAAAAGGAGATTAAATTGTACGAAGCGTCGGAAGGACTTGAAGACTTTTGTTTCCGCAGTTAATGGGATTGACGAACAATTCCTCGTCCGCGAGAGGACAAAGTTGGGGCGGTGCTCTTTGGAAAGGTGAGTCTCGTGACGAAAAGCTCGAGCGTCTCGGACAAACGATCCCTCGTTTGGCAAAACGCAGCGAAATTTTACAAGATCGCGTTGAATGCGCGAACGAAAATCTCCGGAGCGATCTCGAGCGTTGGACGATAGAAAAGCAAAGCGATCTCAAAGGAATGCTCATCAATATGGCGGACCAGCAAATAGATCATTATCAGCAGTGCATGGCGGGATGGGAAGAAATCTTAGCTGGACTTAAGTTCGACAGTGTCGGAGCTGAAGTGAAGGTCGGAACGTCGACGAAAATGCCGGCATGAAGAGACTCCATCTTTTTTCTTTTTCCCCTCTCTCATTTTTTTCTTTCCTCCTCACACTCTCTGTCTCTTTGCTATGCTACGAAAACGAAAAGCTATGACTCGTAACGTTGTCTCGATAGGTGTGCACATGGTCTGGTTACCTAATTCTGGGAGTTCCTGAGACTTGGAGGTGAAGGAATGAATATGACGGACCTTTAGGACAATTTCTCATGTAGATGTGAGCCTGGCGACGTTGTACAGTTGATTGATCGCGTGAGCTCGGATGGTTCGCATTAGGCGAACGGATGGTGAATCTCAAAGCGAGGCATGAAGTAACAAAACTATCATTTTAAACTGTGAATGGAAAAAAAATGTATCGACTATGTAATTTGCTGAAGAAGCTTGCAAACTTTTTGCAAATAGTCACGTAATTTTCTCCCTTGCGAAATATAATGGCGAAATCGATAATTCATCTTTGGGACCAAATCCTCGTCGAACGTGTTTTACAGATGAAACATAAAAGCTCAACGACTTGTGTAACCGTTTGGTCATTCTCACCAAGTTGAGACGTAGGCTCGAACGAGTTTAATACATCGTCAGACAATCAATTTAGTTTTAGCGAAATACCACATTAAGGTACTTTATAAGTTTCATTGTTGTTACTTAGAAATCCTTAAAAATATATATTTCGATTAATATTCGCGGTCAAGTTCGTGTTGGTTTCATTATTATTGTTATTAATTTATTATCAGTTCGTAATTCGCAGCGCAATAATTGGCGAATTTCGTCGCACGATAGGTCCCTGACATTTCGTAATCTCTGTCTCTTATTTCTCTCTGTTCCTCCATCTTGCCTCCCCACAGTGCGGAAAACGCTTCAAAATAAAAAATGCATTTTTCACTATTAAAAAAAAAAATGTTGAAAATATACGGATCGCCAAAATATTGAGAACATTTTTCATCGTGGCTTCGACCTCATCCCAGCTTCTGTCCTTAAAGTAATGGCCTAGTTAACAGTATCAAAAAGGTGGTATCAGGCAATTTTTGTTCAAGTGAAAACCACTACTATTCTCTCTCTCTCTCAACTTTCATACGCATTCCAAAACTCACAAAAACCCTATCGGAAAATAACAGAGAAATCATGTATTTTGAGTTACACGATCCAAACGGATTGCCATTGGGTATTCAAGTTGGCAAAAGCTGTGAATCTCGTAATTCATCGCTGAAATGAACGGGCCCAAAAGGTTTTTATTCCGATCACTTCCTCATGATAAATAATTGAAAATAATAAAACGAAAAGGGTGAAAATTCTTTAGTGGGGATGAAAAAATGACGATTCCGATCCAAAACTGTCTATAAGTTTTGGAGAATGGCTATGAATAGTTTTTAATGTTAATTTCAAGGCAACGGCTTGTGGGCTGGCAGATTTAATGGAAAACTCGTTCGCATTAGCGAATTAGAACATATAGCCGAATCCAATGTGAATTCATATGTATTCAATTAGAATTGGAAGATTCGAGGTAGTTTGTGTGAAGATTAGAAAAAAAAGTTTTTCCATATTTTTGTGCTTTTTTGCACTTTTCCAAATGTTCGGATCGTTAAAAGCGAATTCTTCTCCGTTACTCCTTTGCATCGTCTTGACCGAAAGAACGCCTTACCGATTGCTTGGCAGGAAGAAGAAAGCGATAGGAAAACTTGAAATGAAACAGTTTCTCATATATGACAATGAATAATTTATTTGCTTCGTAGCGTCTCGTTGTCGAATTGATTAATTCGATTCTGTGTTGAATTCACTGGATTTATTCATTTTTTATTTCAGTCTTCTACGGTATCCTCGGGAAGTGGAGTTATGTAAAACGATACAAGATTATCGAGGTCGTGCAGATGTGTTATCGGATAAGCTGGAAGAAACAAAATTGTATCAATAAATATCGAAAGAAACTGAATTTTATCATAGACAAACGGACGGCGTTGCCCGAACGAAAATCCATCTCGAATAAAACAAATGTAAATTATTATCTGTACAAGATGGAAATAAAGTACGATCCCATTGGTATGAATCTATTCTCGGGAATGTTTTGTTTTCCTGATTTCCCAGCGGACGAATATTCGTTCGGGCTAATTGTATCTTGTGTTGGAAGAAAAACTCATCTTCGACAGATTGCAACTGAACCCACTGGGTCAATTTGACCCGAAGCGTATTCATTTCGAGTGTCATTAGCTATTCTGTGATCGGTTTTTATTTCAAATGGTCCGGAGTACACTTTGAAAGTTCCTCAACATGCGCGCACCAAAAAACGTAAAAAATATTAAATCGAATAGTTTGAAATTTTTTTTGAAAACTTTCACTGAATTCTTCATATTTAAAAATTAATAACCGAGCACGTCTTCATGGAATATGTTATTTTACAAAAAGGAACTTACATTCTAGCAAGATTTCGAACGGAAGTATTTACTCGAAAAAGTGAATCAGGCTTATGTTGAAAATGGAAAAAATGGTTTTTATATTATTGGATATCGGACAATTAACTTCGCGATGTTATGTCGGGTCAACAAGACCCAGTGCGTCAACGATACGTTAATAAAATTAAAGTGATAATTAGCTGTAAAAACCTGTGAATCCCATTTTGTGTTGGAGAAACCGTACGGGTCTGGCGTATGGCTGTTGGCTCTTGCACCGTAATAACGGCGCAATCAAACGAGTTGGATTCCAAAGTGGTCCGAGAGCATTTCCGCCAGCCGAAAAATTCGAATTCCATGATTCGGATTTAGTTTCCATTAAGGGGAGAACGTTGGTTATACGATATTGATTAGTTTCAAGATTCCATGTATATTTGCAGCCGACCTCGTATTGTTTCCTCTCTTGCGAGCTGTGGCAAATAATCAAATTAAAAAACGTTTTTTATGCTAGCGAATACGATTTTTTTTCCGATTAATTTAATTTTACCAATGCGGTCGGCTGCAATCCTCGCTCGCCTGAATTTTCATTATCAGAAGACATATAACGTCACCGCTTATAGCACAAACGTCGATAATCTCGATGTCGTAGTCACTGCAGTGCCAATATTTCTTCTTAAATCTCTTACAGATCCAATCGGCAATGTGATGGGAAAAAGTTTCGATATCGAAACTCAATTGGGTTATCGACACCGATGGTAACATCTGTAAAGTCAAATTTTCCCTAATTACGAATATTTTCCTTTTCCTTTTAATCGTTTCCATTAAATCGTATCGAACAATTACTTTTATTAACCCAAAAGTTTAAACAGCCTATTCTTTCGAAAATCAACCCTCCTGAAGGTTCCAAAACGACCCCGACCTTCTCTTGAGTGTCAAATATTCCTCGTGTGCTGTATGAGCAATTGGAGATTGAAACATTTTGGCTATAAAAACCGCCGTCGTTCACAAGTTTCCAAGCAAAGCTTAGTGAAGTAGAAACAGAAAATATCAAAACGGATTATAATTTACTGAGGCATTTTCTTACCATTTTTTCAGCTTTCCCGTTGCTGATCATTTGCATTTGCACGTAACCCGAGCCGTGGACGTGCATTGGTAGAACGCACTGGTAACTCACGTAACCACCGGTTTCATCGTCTGGGTAACGAACGAACAAAATAACGGAGAATTATTTCAGTTTTACGATGAAAAAAAAAAAAATCGTTTAAAGTGAATTTTTGTCCAAACCTTCGACGTCCGTGATAACGGATATCATTTCATCGTCCAGCTCGATATAACTTCGCTTGAAGTGCGCTGTACATTTGATGGTCGGATAATCGAGAGAGACACGTGGTACGAGTGGCGATGCCGTTGCGTCGTAACATTTTCCATAATGATTCCTTGCCGCGTTACCGTTTGACAGTTGATTTTGATTTATTGGCCTTAGCACCGATTTTTCTGCTGGAAATATAATAATTATTTTATTTCCTTCGATAACGAACGACGAAGCATCGGGATTCTTTGTATAAGCAGAGGCCAACAGTCGTTCGAACTTACCTGTTTCTGAGTATTGATATTCGTTGTAATTGAGACAATCCTGGACGGAACAAACGTCATCGGTTTCGCTCTGATCAGAATCATAACGATTGATAGGCCATCGATTATTGGAGAGAGCTAGGGAAAGCGCTCTGGATGAGAGGCGATGGCCGGAGCAATGACGATGATGTTTAAACTGATCCCTCATGTGTTTGAAGGGAACGATGTTTTCAGTGTCTTCAGCCTCGTCCCGAAATTCGTATTTTTTGTCAGCCAATCGGCGTTTTCTGAAGGAGCTTAATTTTTCACAAGTCTCCTGTGCGTCGTCGGTAAACTCGTAAGCTTTTTCGGCTTCGAGATTCAGTTTATGGGAGGCTCGAGTTCTCGGCTGGACCGTTATCGTTGCGGAAGAGATAGCCGTCGTCAAGTTTGGCGGCGGTGGCGGAGGCGGCGGCAAAGGGGGAGAATTAAGATTAGCTCGCTTCCTCGGACTCGGATGCCTGAATTGCGTTACTATCGGAGGCGACATCAACCTCGGAGAACAACAAGACGAGGGCGAAGGACTTATGAATAGAGTGTGTAACGGTGAGTTGATCGATGTTACGCTCACGTTGCTCCACTCGTTGGAGGTACTCGGTTGAGGCGATACAGGCCTTTTGTTACGACGACAATAATCTTGATTATTATGACTAGATTCGGAATTGCGGGTACTCAAAATATCAGACGGCGGTGTTAATATCGAGGATGGCCATATCGGCTGTTTGAGATCGGAGGACGGTAATCGTTGTGGCGTCGAGCGAGGCGAACAAGCGGAATGTTTCACTAGTGTTATCAGATCACTACCGATATTCAACTCTTGCGACACGTCGTCGCAAAAATCTTGCAGTATTTTGTCCCTAACGGATATGGCACGTTGCTCAGGAATTCTTCTGCTTACGGAGTTGCCTCCTGTCGTTGCTATTGTCGTTCCCGAACTCGAACTGCACTCCGATTCCGCCGAATCACTACAATTTTCTGCCAATGAACAATCACTGCTCTCTCGAATTCTCTCGTTGTCTGAATAAATCTTACAGCTATTAATATTGTTCTCTCGTCCGTTGTAGCACTCGGAATTCTTGCTGTTGTTCTCCTCGGTACAATTTTCTTCGACTATATATTCCGAGCTGGGTGGCGAATTGTCGAAAGAGCTTTCTCGCTCGATTTTTTCGTAACAATCGTTTTTCGATTCCTCGATATCCTCGACGTCGCTGACGTCCAATGTAACCATCGTTCCCATCACATCGTCTTCTTTATCACCATTCGATTGTGAATTCTTGCATTTTGGCACGCGCAAATCGACTCTCAACGCGTGCAAAAAATTTCCGGTATTCACGACAATGTGATTCCAATAATTCAGACAAACCGACGCACGGAAACGTGGAAACGGCGAAATCACCTCGTAACTCGTATGCACCGTCAAACCGTGAACGAGACAATTACATTGCACACATCCGTCCCAATTGTCGGCAAGTTCTGGAATAATTGGAAAAATCAATAAAAATCCACGACTTTTTATTGAAATTAAGTTTCGTCGATTTTTTTTTCTACTGCTCACCTTCTTCTTCATAGGAAGCCGCAACTTTCATACAATCCCGACAGTTTTCGAGCGAGGGTACTGTAGTTACTGTTAAGTATGCTCTATCAGTCGTTTGCTGTCGATTAGCCCACGCGGCGCTGCAATAACAAAAGATCATTAATTTCGTACAAATATTCTTTTTCGTAAAACTTTGAAAATCTTGAAAAATTCGGAGTTTTTGGAGGTTGCATAAAGAGGCATTCTTTGTTGAGAACGTAAAAACCCCAAAAAATACCCATGGGAGACTTGAAAGCGAGACTTTCCTCATCGCCGATTTTATCACTATTTTCTGTATTAAAGTGACCTATCAGTCGCCTACCCACAAGCGAGATAACTAAAAAGTAGATAAACATTGTTTTCCTCGGAACGTTCGATACTTCAAGAAAAAGAGAAGTTATACCTTTTTTTTTGCCGAAAGGAATGAGACGAGATTCTTTCTTTGTCCTCGGAATATCAAACTGTCTCGAAAACAACGCGCAACAAGATTTTTACCGACCCAAAGACACCGACCGATTACGTCAAGCATTATTCATGGAACATAACATCGACTCCATCGTCCAATAAATTTTTTTTTATTGGATGAAGAAAATGACATCGCTGCGGGCTACGAAGATAAAATTTGCACTTACTTCAGGCCATGGATAACGAGCTTGCTCCTGTCGGTTGGCCACTGTGCTATAACTATATCGAGATCCCGACAAATCGAGTAATTGTCGAAGAGTGTGACTTCGGCGACTTTGCGGGCTATTTTTTTCGGGGCAAAGGCCCACCAATGTAGCAGGTACTTGTAATGAGAACCGTTTCCTCTGAGATCCATTGTGTAGGTGTAAGTTAGTAGAAACTGGCCGCATTGTGTCAGGCCCATGACGATGTGTCTTTTTTCCGGAAACAAACAAAAAACATTTAAAGTTTACAGTTGTATCGAAAAAAAAAAAAAAAAAACAACACAATACTAAACATGAAGTTCTAGTGAAAACTGTAATAATTCGGAAGCCGCAGTATCAATTATTACTATTTTTCCATTTATTTTTCATGTTTTTGATTAATCACTCAAATGTCATAAGATAAAAAAAGTCTTTTCTAGAGAATAAAATTTTGGAATTCTTCGCCTCAGTCTTGTTCATTGGACTTTGACTTCGACAGTTTTTTCTTGGATTTATAAAGAGTTTCAATAATTTTTTTCTGAATGAGGCTTCGGCGGGACCTCCGGATAGCGTCGGAGCTTTTTCCAACTGCAATAATACTTTGGACGAATGTTTCTAGTATCTAAAACTAAAAAGTAACGACAAGGACCGAGTCACCGCTCCACGAACCCAGAGCCGACAAAAAATTTCAAGATCAAACTTTTTTTCATGACTGATCGCAAACTTGTTCGAAACTTTAAACACGAATTGTATTATTGAAATTTTTCATACAAATGAAGACTTTCAGCAAATTTGCTTCTGAAGTCCGTCAAAGTTTCGTTCAATGCTTGACAACCATGTTAAAGAAATCGCACTCCATTGCACATTGAGAATCCAGTGGGAAATTGGATTGACCAACAAATTGACAACGCAAATTTCCTTCTCAGCAAAATGTCATCAAATATAACAAGAACTTAGAAATCCAAGAATTTCTATGAAGCATCTTGGACCAAAAATACTGTTCGGTGGTTAAGGCTCGCAGATATTGTTCATTTTTTCGAAAAAAAAAATCTGCTTTCGAAACATCAGCATAATTGGAAAAGCCTTGAAGCGCATTCTCTTTAGAACTCATAAAAATAATCTAATGCTGAAAATGTCAATTTTGCATTTGCTAGTCATCCAGAAATTCAACACAATTGCCAATCACCACAATAAATAATTTTTTAGTTTGTAATGAAATTTTTCACCAAAGAAAACCACAATTGATCATTGAACCCAAAAGGAACAATTTTCATATGCCATGGTGAACGCCATTTTTCAAAGCAAGATTGCGACTCGATTTGCAGTCTCGTTGAAATTTGTCTGCAGATCGATGTGAAATGTATTAAAAGAAGAAAAAAAAACGTGACACTCATAACAACACAGAATTACGTTTTTGACCTACCCAGCTTCCAGAGCAGACATGGGTATGACCTGGAATAGAGGCAAATGACCAAACGACGGAATCGTTGAAAAGAGTCTTTCTTCCGGGGCATAGCTGTGTGCGGCTAAACAGCCTCTAATCTGTGGTAATGAGCAAAGAAGAAAAAACAAATATGAAATTCCATCGACAGGCCCTGATAAACGAGCTAACTATTGTGAGAATTTTTAAAGAGACTTGATACACTGAAAAATCGCGGAATTGATATGAGAATGTTCGTAGATTAATGAATAATTTTTTGATAGAAAATAAATAAATGATACTTATCGACATTCGTTGATAATAATAATATTTGACAGGTGTTGAGATTTGAGCAGTCGTGTGTCTCTGTCACGGTTGAAATCGCGTTTGTTGTTTGAAGGTTAAAATAACTTACCTCGCGATTGTATAGTTTGCGCAAGAAGTTTTTTTCGTTTAAACGATTCGAGGCTCTTGGTTTTTGGCCCACAACAACGTGGTTCGGGATACGTTCGGCGGATACATCGGATAAATCATCGTCGTGATACTCTGAGGTAGTGTCGGAAGACATTGTATCCGCCATTTTTAAATAACCTTCGTCGAGAAAAAAGGATCAGAAAAAAAATCAGCCAAATATTTTACGCGAAAGTCTCGGAGTGTACAAAGACGCCCGCGTCGACGATAGAAGGGCAACAATCCGGCCGAACATTTTCGTGGTTCGTGTCATCATGTGTCTCCCCCCCTCCACAGACACCATCGCCATCACCATCTCTACCAAATTAATTAATCTATCAATATCGTCACGTTCTTTTTTTTTATTATTCACTCGGTGGTCATACGGTGATGTTTGGTACCATATTTTCATAATTTCATGGTGTACTATTTTGTTTGAAAATCACCAAAAAAGTCAATAATGTTCGCAGTGTTCTTTATATGTGGATTTTTTTTCACAAATAGTGGGTTGTCGTTCGGAGGTGGATGTTATTTCATATCCAGATCTTTCAGCGGCTCAGAATTTTTTGAAATTCATGTTTCAACAATAAAAGCGCTTGACACTTTTACACCCTTATTTCGATGTTTCTTCCAAAACTCTCTACAGTTGGATGAGTGTGTGAGAGAGATAACTATATAAAATCGGAAAATGTTAATATTAGACGCGCTCAATATTTCGCGAAATCAGGATATTTACCAAACATCAACTGCGCAGCAAGATTCTTACTGACTGAACAGTCGATATATCATGAGTTTTGACAGTATTATGCTGAATGACTTACCATGAGTGCTCCAAAGATAGCTGAGTGAATCTCAACATTCATTTTCACCGTGCTTCAGAGAAATATTTTTTTTTTCTTCACTTCCATAATTTCCATCGATTTTCTTCTTTCCACATAACTGCGGGGTGTTGTTTAGTCATAAAGGCACTAGGTCCGTAATGGATCGTTCAACGATACACCCCTTTTTGAAAAAAAAAAAATTTCGTACTGGCCTAAGCCTTTGCCTAAGCTACCGGCCACTGGTATCCATCGTAGAGAAAGGAGCGGGGGGGGGGGGGGGGACCTTCAAAAGGGAGACAAAAGGCCTGCCTGTATTCTTTATCTTCACCCCCCC
>JAPYYS010001172.1:0-27181 GCA_030522525.1 Campopleginae sp. 14b
ACAGCAGAGTTTTTGAAAGAATGTTTTCCAACACTCTCAACAGCCAAGCTCAAACCAGCCACATGATAATCGACGATGTAGAGCCAGCGGTCTTTGAGATATTCCTCAGCTATATGTACACCGGAACCTTACCCGATTTGGACGAAATTTTTGACGATTTGATTTTGCTGGCCGATTTCTTCGGAATTGAGAACTTGAAAACCATCTGCGAAAATCATATGCTCACTCACATTCACGAGGAAAATGTCATTAGATTTTTCATCATCGCCGACCGACTTACCTGCAGCGATCTCAGGACCACCGCCCTTCTCATGATCCGAAATAGTCCAACTATTTTCGAAAAAATACTCAGAGAAGAAAGCATCGAGACTCTGTATTACTTGAAGAAGGTTTTTCAAAGGAACCACCAGTGAGGCGTTTTGCATCGAAACGAAAACCCATTCAAAGTGTGACATTTCTGCTAAAGATTTTTAATGCGGAACATCCACAAAAAACAATATTGCGATGATCCACCGTTTGCTGCGGCCCTCTTCAGCTCTCAAGAAAAATAAAAGTGTCGCTTATTTTCTCTGACAACGGAAAACCAGTGGCCAACTTTAATTTCTTCCTGAAGTCAAACTTCCCGTCACTATGAGATTTTACTCATCGGTGCCTTATTAAATTCTAAGAAGTAACATGATGTGAATGGAATACATTGCGCCTGTAGAAAAAAATTTGTGAATACATGACAATCGACTTGAGGGTACAATCACGAAATGAATAGTGAGGCAACGATTGCTTATACATCTTGTGATGTGAAAAACCAGACTGTGGTATTTGTTATTCAGAAATTTTTATTCATCGATAGCAGAATATTATTGAGTCTTAATGTTGATAAAACCTGATAACGCTACGCATATGCGTGTTCTATAAACATTATATACTTTGTTAAAATTACACGAGTCTGTACGAAATTTCGAAAAGTGAATAAACAAATATATATATTACACACTCCCTGTTGGCATGAGATTTTCCCCACATATTTTCAAATTTTTATCATGAACCACAGATGAAACCGGAATTGCGGATATTTGAGAAGTTTTTCTATTTGCATACATACACTAAAAAACATTCGGAATATCACGGCTACCACAGAAGTCGTTGAAGTTTGGAGGTTATAAATGATTTAGACTTGCTGACCAATAACGCTAGCCGTGAAACAGTTTTGTATGTCCACTCATTTGATACCGGTTGACGTTGAACGTTGATAATCAGCATTTTCGAATGGCAGACTATGCCAGCGCGCTTCTGGCAGCGCATCCAACGGTCATTTTTCGAGTTAAACAATTATTCATTTCGTCACATCCCCCACCACAGTTTCTTTGCTTGTCTGTGCGTCTGGTAGGGTGAAAACATTTCAAATAACCTGAAAATATAACCTGCTGCTACGTTGGGAAAAGAAGTTATTGCGAGAAAATATCAGGGGAAGGTCAAACGTCTGAAATATCAGACGACACGTGGAATCAAACAGTCTTTGGTCGTGTTGTTATTTCCTTTTTCTTCCTCGTTGATCCGAGAAATCTGAGGTGTAATAATAAAAGAACAGTACGAAGATACATGAATGCGTGGATCGCGTATACGTGTGCGCGTGTTGCACGGTCAAGATCGATTTTTCAAATTATAGACACACGCTATATTTATATAGAAGAGAAGGAGATCCAAGTGTCAAAACGTGTGAAAAGTTTAGTCACTTTTGCGTTCGCAGTTATGAGTTTGAATTTTGTGTGAATCACGTTTAACAACGAGAATCGAACAGCAACACTGACGAAATTCGATTTTTTTTAAATTTAATAATAAAGACAAACTTGCCGTTCACAAAAAACTACAAAATGCAGAGCGTTATTAATTCGGTGAAAGGAACAGCGCTCGGTGTAGCCGAATATTTAACACCTGTGCTCAAGGTAAAACACATTTTTACACGTATCATCAACTTATTTTACCGACGAAAAATTTATTTTCGCAAAAAATATAAGTTTCCAAATACTAAATTGAGTCTTCCGCAAAATATTAAATTCATTCTCCATTTCGAAAGTTCTGCGTACGTACAACGTTGAAAATATTTGTTCCCAAAAAGTCGTAATTTTAACTACTCTACTCGGGAATCTCCTTGACAGGAAAGTAAATTCCGTGAAACTGGTGTTTTGACACCCGAGGAGTTTGTCGCTGCCGGTGATCATCTGGTTCACCATTGTCCGACTTGGCAGTGGGCGACAGGGGATGAAGACAGGACCAAGTCTTATCTACCAAAGAAGAAACAATTCTTACTAACGAGGAACGTACCCTGCAGTCGTAGGTGCAAGCAGGTGATGTTTGAATAATACTGAAAAAGTAATTCAATCAAAAATAGCTATTTTGTTGAATAATCTTGTGAAAATCAATTGTTCAGATTGAATATTGCGAGGAACAAGAGCGTATAATCGAGGCGGATGATCCGGAAGGCGGATGGGTGGACACTCATCATTACGATTCATCCATCGGTGGCGTAGACGAGAAAGTATCGGAGATGACCCTGGACGAAGCGCAATCATCACCGACTTCGGCTCCCAGGGATGAGGACGAGGACGAAGATGAGGATGAGGAAGCTGCAGATATGGAGGCTTTTGAAGTGAGCGGTATGCTTGACGAACAAGATAAATATGCTGCGGAATCGGGCAAAAAGCCAGCCAAGGAAAAACGCGAATTCCCCGAAGGAGAGATAATCCATACAAGAACCTACGATTTGCACATTACTTACGATAAATATTATCAAACTCCGAGGTTGTGGTTGTACGGATATGACGAGGTTTGTCTTGGAATAATAAAAATCTCAGATTTAATTTTTTTTTTTAATTTCGTGGCGTTAATTCAACTTTTTTGCATTTTAGAAACAGAAACATCTGACGGTTGAAGAAATGTACGAAGACGTCAGTCAGGATCATGCCAAAAAGACCGTAACGATGGAAACTCATCCACATTTACCCGGGCCTCCTATGGCTTCTGTGCATCCTTGCAGGTAATTAATCAAATTTTTCCACTTTTTTTTTCAAATTCGTAAAAAAATGGATCACGATGAAAAACTGATGATTGAAAGGTCTGAGTTGCCTATATTTCCAATGAGAAAGAAAGAAAAGCTTGAAACGAGAAAAACATGGTGTAATCTTAATGGAAGAAAAATACTTGAGATTTCGTTATCTTTCAGACACGCCGAAGTAATGAAGAAGATAATAGAGACGGTAATGGAGGGAGGTGGCGAGCTCGGAGTCCACATGTATCTAATAATATTCCTCAAATTCGTACAATCGGTAATACCGACTATAGAGTATGATTACACTCAGAATTTTATGTTGAGTACATCCGGTTGAAGGATCGTTCGCTGCTATAGACTTTCGGGGTCTCGTGTCTTAAAAAAAAAAACGAAAGAAAAAATCTACAGTACTAATTGTTATCAGTTCGTGCGTACCAATGTGCATTTTTCACAGCGATAATCGTTTATCTTTTAAATTTCGAAGAAATAATTCATTCGGTAACTAAATTGTTGATCGACGTCGCTTGTTTATCCTGCGCTCGAATAGGCGGTTCGTTAAGAGCCTTACAGTCTCGAATAATGAAGAACAAAACAAAAAGCGAATATTTTAGAGGAATGCTTGTGCTGCATTGCGGCACACACAAAACTTTTGGGTCGAGGATTATTCATCTGGGTTTCGTCACGGAATTTATCATGATCAATGAATTTTATTCTAGAATCGATAAAGCTACGACGAAAATAAATGTCATTAGTCAAAGTTTTAATTCAAGTTTATATCGACGTTGGCTTTGAACGGTAGACTCATTATCCCTCACGCTGTGCTTACGCGCTGAGTGCTCAGACTATTCGCCTCTGTAGTAAAAAAAACAAAACAACAAAGAGCCCACTTTCTTGCTTGTTAAATAAAAGCACACACAGCAGTACGAATATTGTTTTAAACTTTTATACGTGTAAAATATTGATCGTGCAAAAGAGGAAAAATACAAATGATGCGTCTTGAAAACATTCGGCAAAACCGCCTGAGCCACTTTATTGTGTCTTTTTCCCTCCTCGCACGTTGACCTTTAGAAACGATTCACCAGCCAACAAGCATTAAATAAATCTCATTTACAAAAAAGGAAAGAAAATAAAATTGTATTTTCGAAATATTTACAGAATTATGGATCGACTTCTTTTAGGGATCCGTCGCTCTTGTTATCATTTTTTCATTCACTCTTCAAACGCTGTCTGTTCAATTCGAATCTCACAGCCTTGTGATTAGCCTTGAAATTTTTTTTCTTTTCCTCTGCGAGCATGATACAAAGAGACGAAATATATACTAACTACGATTAGATAAATGATTGTTTCGACTGTTTACTATGCGCCGAGTGTCGCTGAGAATTATGAAATGGAAAAAAAAATTATATCGATGTTAAAAGAAGAAAAACACGCGCTCTTGAAATCTCGGGTTTTTGGTTGTTTTCGAGCGAACAGGCTCGTCCTCCTTTTATGGGCCAATTTACTTTTATTGTTTATACTTAAACTATCGTCAAATATTCCGACGCCAACTGCATTGGATCGACGTGGTACGACGTCACGAGACGAACCTTCTGACCGTCCTGGGTCGTGAATTCAATCGTTTGAGCTCCGTCGTCTATCTCAGGCTCACCCGCCATTTGGTTCACGGCAGCTACGACCGTCGCATCTGTGTCTTCGTCCTGGTAACATCATTTTTCATTATTTATTTGGAAATTAATCCATCAATTTTCACATACTCGAGATTCTTTAAAATTCGCGGAATAAACTTGCATTTTTATGAATAACCGTCCGAGACGACAAAAGACTCACCTCCAAAGCTTTTACTATCGCTTCAGCGTCGGTTTGCGTTGTCGGAGCGTCTGTCGTAGCCGTCTCTTCCATTTCAACGTCTTCCTGGACTTGGACGTTCAACTGTTGAGCCAATTGACCAGAAACTCTGATAGCTTGGCCATCGGCCAACTGGCTGACGAATCTTCCATCTGCGAGTAACTGTCGAGCGTCCTGCACCGAGAGAGGAATCGGGTTGCCTTCTTCATCGGTGATCTGCAAAAAAAATTAAGCAAAATCCTTAGCTCTCGATGATAGTTGTCAATATTTGTTGATTTGAACAATAATTTTGACGTTTCTTCTTCGTCACCTGGAGCTGAAGATTTTGTTCGGCTAGTTCCATTTCTATCTGTCGTGCCGGATCCTCTTGCACATTCGGTTCGTCATTGCCTTTCCGTATCATCTCAACTTGATCGGTATCGTCCAACGCCGGTAAAGATTGTTGAGCTTCTACCGCAGTCGCGTCCTCTTTTTCCTCCATCATACCCACGTCGACTGATTCGATTAAGAAAAAAGAAGCAATAGTTTGTTTGAGAATTTTTTGATTTTTCACAAAGATTGTCGGAATCGATGACTCGCTCATCGGTCTGAGTTAGTAAATATATATTACTCACCGAAATGTAAAGTTCGAGACTGGTTAGGATCATCCGGGTCTTGATACGAAACATAAATGATTTGTGGGATCCCGTCTTCGGAGGTTTCTTCCGTGCCAATAACTTGCGACATGTGTTCGCCGATCTCATCACTATCGTTTCCAGCCGGTAAAATTTGCCACAATTCGCTGTCGTTTGACGCTTTTGACATTTCGTTCATTCCCACGACTTTGTTGTCTCGATGGACCTGCGGAAATTATCATTTTTGTTAACCAATCGAACCGTGTCGAGAAAGGAATGTAAATTATTTTTCGAACGTTGTACCTTCCGGTGCTTCGTCAGGTTCGAACAATCCGCGAATGCCTTGCCACAAATCTCGCAAGAATAAGGTTTCTCGCCTACAACATGGAAAACGTAATTAGTCAAATTCGTGTGGGAATGAAAAATAGAGTTTTCAGTGCAAATAGATACATTACCAGTGTGGAGCCGAAGATGTTTTTTCAGTGCCCACTGTTCCGTGAAGCCGCGATTACAATGAGCGCATTGGAAAGGTCTCTCCCCTTTGTGTCTGCGTACATGACACTTCCACGTATCTTTGTGCAAAAATGTTTTTGCACAAAACTCACATTTCCACGGTCTTTCGCCGGTGTGTCGTTTTACGTGGAGCTTGAATTGTGACGAAGTCGTAAATTTGCGTCCACAATGGTCGCAACAATATGGTTTTTCACCCGTATGAATTCTCATGTGCTCTTGCAAATTCCCGTTCTGGGAAAAGCTCTTGCTGCACACTTCGCAGGAATATGGTTTGTGGCCCGTGTGCCATCTATTTTTCGAGCGATCAAAAAATAAGAAAGAGTTATAATTGAAGCGAATCGAGTTGGACATGAAAAATGGAAAAAAGTGAGGGAAAAGGGTGTTGCAATTTGGACGTTCACCTGTAATGCAACGTGAGGCTCGTTTTGTGAGCGAATTGTTGACCGCACAATTCACAGGAATATTTCTTCTCCCCAGTATGAGTAAATTGATGATTAATTAGATTGGCTTTGGTTTTGAAACTTGCGTTACATGAACCGCACAAATAAGGACGATCGTCCGAGTGCACCAACTGATGACGTTGCAAAAGCTGTTTATGCTTGAAACTCTTGCCGCATTTGTTGCAAACGAAACGACGACTATTGTGCTCTGCTTCTTTGTGGTAAATCACCGAGCTCGGATGATTCAAAACTTTGCCACAGATATCGCAAGGATAACCCTTGTCCGCTTTGTTCATCTGGCAAAACATTTATTTATTTCATTCATTTATTTATGAACTTATTTTTATTTTTTTGTTATTTACCTCGTGAGTCAATTGATGTTCCTTCAAGCTCGCTTGTTGGATGAATGTTTTGTTACAAACTGAGCAAGCGAACGATTTGATATCGTTTCCGGTTTTGCTACTGCTGTCCGAATTTTCCATGGACTCGAGAGATTTTTTTGGTGACTGGGATTCAGGAGATTTGGTTTTGTGGTTCGACGAGGTTTCGGCTTCTAGAGAGCTTGATTCTTTTTCCAGTTCCTCGGTTTCAGCTCCCAGACTGGCCTCACTGTGATCTCTCTCGTTTATACTATTGTCCAATTTTTCTGGACTCGATTTTTCTGCGCTCGACGATCCGTTGCTCGATTTTGGGGAAGCAGATTTCTTCGAGTCTGATTTTTCTGGACTGACTTTTTCAAGAGCCTGCGCCTCGGATACCATTTCTCCGAGATCTGGCTCGTCCATTTCTATCCCGTCGATTATCCCCTCGCCACTGTGACCCGTTATTTTTTGATGGAGAGCACAATTCTCTCTGTTTGTAAATTGCTTCTTGCACTCGGAACATTGGAACTTAATTCCTTTGTGGAAACTCCTTAAAAATCAAGCAAATCGTGTTCGTTTGGACTTTGAACAAATAATTATGTGAAAAAACGTCGAGGCGTCGATTGTCACTCACTTATGCATGATGTATCGACTCCTCTGGAGAAAACCACGCCCGCACAATTTGCAAGTGAATTTATTCTTTCGTCTCCTGAGTTTTGGTCTCCCGCGGCCACGAGAACGATTTACTATTACCAATTCGCCCAAATCTTTGCCTTCTTCGGACTCCAAGTGACCAATTATTTCTGTTGGATCAGAGTAATTAGGAAATCCATTTTCTCTCGAGTCTCTAAAACATTTTTTTACAAAAATGTGTTCTCACCTTCTTGGCCGTCGGGGGAGGATACTTTGACCCTTTCCTCAGGATCGTCGACCACATTGTCGGCACCGTCGTCGTCGTCATCGATCACACCTTCCTCTTTGAAAATCCTTTCCAATTCTTTACCTTGTACCGCTTCCGAAAATCTGTTTTTTTTTTAAGACAACGAAAATTCACCAAAATTGTAAAATTACAATTTTTCACTATTTTTCAAAGCTCCACTCTATTTACCGTTTGGGAACTTTTCGTTTACGTCGACGCCTGCCATCTCCGTCCATCTCCTCAAGATCATCCTCGATCTTTTCCTCATCTTCTTGACTAACTCCGTCTCCCAAGTCCTCTGGAAGGTCCTGATGGACATTAAATTTAAAAAAAAAGGTTTATTCGATCGATCTATCATGGGAAAAACGACGAGAAACTGCAATATTCTTCCACATTACTTTGTCCTCAAGTTCAGCCGTGTTCTTAGGAGGCCGGCCTCGTTTTCTTCTCGGCTTACTGAGTCCTTCCATCTGTAAACTCATGTCGTGTTCCGCCGCGTACATCGAACCATCCGGAAGAACTAAGAATAGAGCATCAATTTTCAATGTCAAAATTCACAACAGAAGCCCTGTGTCGGGGTTTATAGATGTTTCTCGTTCTATCGATGAACAATGGAAATTTTTTTTTATTATTATAATCCAAAAACTCACTCTTAATGATAATTTGTTGAGCAAATTCCTCGTCTCCATTTTCATTGTACAAACTATCGAGGTGAGTCGTTTCAACATGGTTTTCCGAGCTCTCACGCTCGTTCTTAAGCCGTTCTCGCTCGCTTTTGCGTTGACATTCTACCTGTTTCTTCCACATCTCTCGTATCTTACGTTGACCCTCGACGAGCAATTCAAAAAATTGGACGGTAGCCTCCAACTGAATGTTACAGCCAGGACAAATAGTTCTCGGCAATTTCCCATCGTCACGTATCTATGAGACATAATTTCTTTCTCTGAAAATTACTCGACCTTCGGAAACGTTGGATCTTTATACGTTTATGGAAACTCCTCAAAAATCGAGCAAGTCGTGTTCGTTTAAACGAACTTTTATTTATACTTTATATCGCGTTTAGGTCGACCGCGTTTTGTAGGTTAGTTTTTATGGAAAAATTTGAAAATGCCATTAAATTATTGAAAACTATGTTCATTTTGTATGTAAAAGTAATAACTTTTCATGTCTATGGTGATTTTTGCTATGAACCTCGGCTTTTTTGAGTGGTTAGAAACTCGAATTCGTTGCAAAGTAGAATTTTTTGAAAAATTATACTTGCGACATTGTTGTTGTTTTTTTTGTCGTTTGACTGTTTTTCTATGAAATTCGTAATAAAATCTTGATTCATGTAGTAGATGTGGGGTTTTGAGTGCAGCGTGTGCAACGAAAATCAGTGGAACCACCATGTTGCCTCACGATAGCAAGTCAAGTTGCGGTCTTATTTTTCAGTTATATAGAAATGTTAAGAAAAGCCTCGAGTGTCCGTACCTTTATTGGCAAGTAGCGATTAACCATCGAACTCAAATCAATCTCGTCACCGTCAACGGTATACAATAATTCTCCATTTCCATTGTTTTCTGCACATAATCGACAGATAGCGGAATCATAGAGCGACACTTCCACCATTTTTTTTTCTCTCTCGAAGAATAAAAATGGCACAGTGCGTTCTTAACGGAGCGCCCGAGAAACGGGCTGAAGAGAGAGGGAGACAGGGCGAGACAGAGAAACTCAGAAAATATAGGTACAGCATGCACCGAGCATGTCTTACGGCGGCCTGGCCGGCAAGACGGGCAAGATGTTTGATAGATTTCCCTTTACATAAATCAAAAAGAGCCCATTTCTCCATTCAATCAAACAGAAATTAAATATAACGTACAGGCTTTTAATTCGCTTGGGATTTTTCTGCGTTCATAAATAAATCAACGAATAAATGTTCATCTTCTTCACACCAAAATTCGAGATATAGAAAGTACTTTGTAGTGATAAGAAAGTTCTGTTTACGACCGAAACGACCGAAATAATTCTTCCAACTTCGTATTTATCCATTGTTTCTGGAAATCTTTAGCCCAAATTTATTTTCGAACATTCAGGCGGGAAGAGTGGTGAAATATTTCACTTACCGACCGTAGATAAGTACCCTACATTGTTGTGAATGCATGTGTGCATGTGTTTTTGTGTGCGAATGGAATCGCGCATGGAAGAGACGTTTGTACCGGTCCAGACGATACATTTTAATATTTGAGCTGTTTTGAGCGATTACGTCACTTGCTTCGCATTCCCAGCAGTCAGTTTATTCGTCTCGAGTGTGTGCTGCGGTGTTATTTTTACAATTTTGAACACAGGTGGATGTCTCGCGATGTATTATATTACAAAAGTTTAAAACGTGTGTGAAGAACAGTTTTTTCTATTACGCGGGGTACATAATTCAATAACAAAGTTGCGAAAACAAGTTGTTTCTTTCGTATCCATTTTCATCCAATAAAACTATAACGAATATAATAAATTATTTAAAAAATCGTTAATTCAACGACTAGATCACGAAAGCCGGAAATTTAATCATTTCGTTTTCGTTCTTTTTCGAACTCTCATAAATTCGAATTTCGTTCTTTTCGTAGATATGAAATTTTTCTGAAGATCGAACACACCTGACTCAAAGAATTCGTCTATTCGCAAAGCAAAATCATGTCTCTGACCAACGGAGACGCTGCTAATGAGGAGAAGCTGCAAGCTGCCTTGATCGAGGAGAAACCTTCCAAGGAAATCCCGGAACAAAGCCCAGCAGTACAACAATCAGTACCATGGCCTTATATGAGCGCATCTTCCTTGGGGTTATCCTTGGTGGCAAAGCTTGCTGCGGTAGGCTTTATCTGGACCTGGGGCTACCTGAATCTCAGTATCGGTTGGCTAGTCGCTCCGATTGTTCTAGCTGTATGGAAATCTGAAAACACTAGAAACAACGAATTGAAAAGACTCACGGCTCAAGCTTCGGTCATGGCTAACGAAAAACACTTGATCATGAGCAGAATCGACGAATTACCGTCATGGGTTTATTTCCCGGACTTTGACAGAGCGGAATGGTTGAATCGGGTAATGAAATTTCATCTTTTTACTTAAATAATCGATAACCCGTTGTTTATGTTTATTTTTGCAAAAACTAACGCCATTCCAGTGAACCGAAGGTCACGGTCATCTTTTGTTAGATTTTTTTAAGCGTGACTCAGATTACAATGGATTTTTTTCTACAATAATAAAGAAATTCACGCCTTGAAGTTTGTGTTTGGAAATTTTGGCAGATATTGTACAAGGTGTGGCCCGGAATGAATCATTTCGTCAAAGGAATTTTCAAGGACACTATCCAACCGTCAATTGTCCAAGCACTTTCGGAATACAAACTGAAAGGATTCAAATTTGAGAGATTAGTACTGGGCCGAATTGTAAGGAGCAAAATAATGAATCAATTAAAAAGTCCAGCACTTCTTTTTGGTTTTTTTGTTCTCATTATCTTATTCTTGTTGTCGTTACAGCCGCCAAAAGTGTATGGAATAAAAGTTTACGAAAAAAATACGTCCAGAAACGAAATAATTCTCGACTGCGATATTCTGTGAGTACAAGGTCAATTAGTGGGTGAAATTAAAACTTGTTTTCGTGGAATATCAATATGAATGTTCCGTTTCAGATATGCAGGTGATTGCGATATATCTTTTTCATTTGGAAACCTGAAAGGTGGCATTCGAGATTTTCAGGTGAATTGTCCATAAATCGAACTTATTACGATTTTTCTACAAACTCACAACTGCAATGGATCGTTATCGTTTTTTTGTAGATTCGTGGAATAGTTCGTGTCGTCATGAAACCGATGCTCAATGTCGTTCCCCTGATCGGTGGTATTCAGGTCTTTTTCCTCAATAATCCATCGATCGATTTCAATCTCGTTGGTGCGGTCGACGTCCTCGACCTTCCAGGCTTCAAGTACGCTTCGCTTTTATTTATAATAATCAACGAATAATCAACGATTCGATAAAACAAATTCGAATTGATTGTTCTCTAGTCAGGCGTTGCGGAAAGTTATCAAGGAACAAGTGGCCGCGGTGATGGTGCTGCCAAACAAAATCGCTATCCCGTTGAGCGAGGAGATTCCAGCTGAAACATTAAAAATGCCGGAACCAGAGGTGAGCGAATTCCGGATATGTGGCAATTTTGAAATTTTACATCCAACTTTTCGTGGAAATAATCCAACAGGGTATCCTGAGGATTCATGTGGTGCAGGCCAAGCACTTGATGAAAAAAGATATCGGAGTTCTTGGCAAAGGAAAGTCGGATCCTTACGCGGTGATAAACGTCGGGGCTCAAGAGTTCAGAACGAAAACAATAGACAACACTGTCGATCCAAAGTGGGATTATTGGTGCGAGGTAAAAAAAGTATTTCTTCTCTAAAAAAACAAAAGACACACACAGAACCGTCTGAGCTACGTTCAAAAAAATGCACGTGCTTTGCTAAACAAGAAAATGCTGCATTCCACTATTTATTCATAGTCCGTTTCACGTTTCGTTAAGTTTTGTTTTTGGCAACGATAAGAACTCGTGCTGCAACACTTGGACATCAATGTAAGCCAAAATCATTTTTTACACAATTTTATCAAATCCATAATTCAAGAATATTCTTCTTGATTGTTTTCGAAGCGTCAACCTCACTAATTACTGATTTATCGTTAGTCAAATAGCGTCAAAATTTTCACGTCAATTATTGTCGAGGATATCCGCGCGGTTTTTCAAAATTTGAGATATTTATCTGAAAACAATGAAAATCAATTTTTGTTGGTGTTTTGTCTTTGCATCACTAATAATTTGTCGATATTTGCTCGTCGATCGTGTAACATCCGGGAAACAACTTTTTTTTTGAGAAAAATCCATAATCCCTCCGAAATTTGATCATTCCAATAACGTTAAACCGGGTCTAGTGTGTATGTCATGTTATGCGTGATGTTGTATGGGATTAGTGTGTCGTGACATCCGCCATCGCCCAGCAGATGACCATATGCCTTTGGGACTATGACGACACTAAGGGTGACGAGAGTCTTGGCAGGTATGACGTCCTATTTATCGTTCTGTCCATATTTTCATCCCAAAAATGTTGATATTTCAATTATTCGTTTCCTGCCTTCCTACACAAAGTTAAAAAAAAAAAAAAAAAATTAAAAAAAACTGGCTACTCATTGGTTACCGTAAACATTTGTTTCTCAAATAATTTTCATCAAATTTTCCATTCGCATTCGAGGTTTCGTTCAGTCGAAACGCAAAAAAATCTCCAGGAATTTTTCCCCTTCTTTGTCCTAATTGTTCTCATTGACTTTCACGAAAGCGAATTATTAAAAACTCATAATCGTAATTAGTCGTAGCGAAGAATAATCTCGAAACTATCCAAAAAATGTACGTACATTTTTTATAACTCGTACCCTAGTCCTTGATTATTAGCAGAAGCCTTAGAAATAAAATTACTGTAAATAGTTGAGGCTTACTGAATCCTGCACGAATGAATGCATCGGTCGGTTTAGCGAGCGACCAAAACGTGTATCTGCTTTTCTGGCGCTTGCCAGACCGACGCATCAACTTGGGAGTTTTTTGCATGTCGCTGTTTTCCTACGTTTTTTTTCTCTCAAAATATAATCTGCTTCGCGTTTCGTCTGGATATTATTAACCCTAATCATCGCTTGGTACGTTCTTTGAGGTTTTCTGATGCATGGGTTGCTTGCTGCGCTAATGCACCGTCGCGTGTCGCGCTAATGTACCACATAGTAAACTTGCGAAAAGATTTGTTCGCAAACGATCTGGATACTTGAAAAACGGCGAAAAATCTCGACTCTTCTTTCATGGCTGACAGATTAAAATGTAGAAATGTTTGAACCGAAAGTACCGAATTGAATGAAAATGTTGTGTAGAGCATAGTCGTCTAGATTTTGATATTTTTGCTTACGGTACATATGCAGGCTGTGATCGATACCCGAAGTATAGGGCTAAAAGCTGCTGTGTCCGTTTGGGACTTGGATCCAAACATCGCTGGTATAGAATCTGATGACTTACTTGGCAGGTAGTTAAACGCATGCTGTGCAAATTTAGTTTGAATAATAACACTGGGTTTTTGTCTTTAATTTTCTATCGAATCGTCCAACTTTTATATTTTTGCGAAAATAACAATCCAACACTTGAAAATATCTCTTACGAAGAAAATGAGCATTTTCACGGGGCAAAACAAACGCCACAGAGTCCACGTAATCAAATTGTTTGCGTATCTGATTTTTCAAAATATAATTCAGTGATTTCATCTGTATGATGAAAACGTCGAGAATTTATTGAGTTTTCGCTTTTAAGCAGTTTCGTAATAATCAATTAATATGAAATAACGTTTCTGATGCACTAAAAGAGAAAATAGTGACTCCACGAAGCCTGCCGAGACGAGGCTATCAACTGATGAAAAAAAACACTGTATTTTGTCATTTACGCGATAACAAACTAAACGAGCTTGTGTGATGGCAGTTTGTAGTGGAGGAATCCTCTGGTGGTTACAACAAGGTCGTTACCCAGCTCTTTGACAGAGACAACACGGGCCAAGACGACCCTTTGGGCAGGTACTGCTAGTTGTACAAATTCCAGTATATCACATCCAAGCATTACAAAAAAATACAAAACGAACGAATTGCCAAAAAGTAGTCGTTATACCGATAGTTCGAGTAGTTCGTGATCGAAAAAGACCATTCATCATCTTTTAATTGTCATCGACAACCTTGTCTCGTTATTCAACTCGCGATACATTTGCAACTGAGGATCGACTGCATTGAACGTTGATGCACTCATTTAATAGAGACGTAGAAAATAAAATGCCTGGTACTGCCAATTGTAAGCAAATTTTTCGTTTCATTGGTTCTCCTGTCAATACATTTTCAATGCAAGTTCTCGCCAATACTTGTTCAAGCAGCAATAATCTTTATTGTACATCTGGCAATGAAGCTCTATTCTGTAAATAATTTCGCATGCATTTTATTCATTCTCTCGTTTTTATTTTCACATTTTGCTCTTCTAATTTGAACATAACTTTAACAAAGCTGCTAGTTCACTGCATTTTTATGCTGCATGCTCACAGGGGCTTTGAAGTATGCACGATTCCACTTTCACTAAATCCATCGTCACGTAATTCGGACTACGATAGTTCGAAAAATCATTATTTTATGCGAAGCTTCGATTTTTATGAATTTTTCTGTGTTTCCGAACAGAGCCACTATCGAGGTTAGCCGAGTAAAGAAGAAGGGAATGATTGACACGGTGAGTCGATACGATTCACTCAACTGTTAGGAAAAAGCATTTGCCAAGAAATTTGAACATAAATTATTGTTGCTCCGCAGTGGTTGACTTTGGAGTTTGCAAAACACGGAATGGTCCAGCTGCGTCTGACTTGGTTGACCCTTTCGAAAGTCCCCAAAGATTTGGAATCTGTGAGTCATCGTTTTTTCGCAATTGTCTTTTTTTTTCTTCAACAATAGGACAAAAACGATGAATAATTGTTTTTTTGATCGAAAATTAGGCACTCGTCGAAACGCAGCAGCTGAGAGTCACGTCTATGAGTTCCGGCTGCCTCATACTCTACATCGATTCTGCGAGGAATTTACCGGTACGAGAAAAAAAAGTTTCTTTCGATTTTCCAAAAAATGATGAGAATTTTTGGGAAAATTCGTTTGCTCGAATCCTCACGATGTCTTTTTTTCCGCAGTGTCTTCGTGGCAGCAAACAACCCGACGTTTTCCTCGAGGCGAGCGTAGGATCGAAAACCGAGAGAACGAGAACGATTCTTCGCTCTTGCGATCCGATCTGGGAACAAGGGTTTACGTTTTTGGTTGGAAATCCGGAAACAGCGAGTCTCAACGTAAAGGTACACATTTCTTTGAATATTCACCAGAGACCGAGTAGCCAATGGAATTTCGTTAATTACAAAAAAACTGTTAAATTCGAGATCTCGGACGAAAAGACTGGCATGGCGGTCGGAACGATGAGTTACAATTTGGCATCGTTGATGAAGAAGAAAGATATGGAGGACATGCAGCAGCCGTACGACCTGCAGAACGCTGGTCCGGACAGCAAGCTCGTATTGTCGATGTCGTTGAGGGTAAATTGAGCGAAATTTTTCAAACGTTTACATCGAAGTCCACAAGATTGAACGAGTTGAAAATTTTCCTACAGATCCTCAAGTACGTGGATCCTGAGCCTACGACCGAAGAGGGCGAAGACGATCACGATATCAACGAATTAAATAAGAAGATTGAGCGACAAGAATCAACAGTGAGCAGTTCAATACCAAACAGTGGTAAGAAAAATAGTAATTTCGCATCGAAGATCGAATATTCGTAAAAAAATGATTTTTCGACTGAATTGTAATGTTCGGCGCAGTTCCAACGACCCCATTGAAAAAGCATCCGTCCAAAGAATCGGTGCACAGTGTAGCACACAGTGGAGTATCAACGACCGTGGGAATAACAGGCCCTCCAGATTCCCTGAGCGAAGAAGCCGCCCCCGAGGAAACTGTTATCTCTTCGATGACGAACGACGAATTAATGGCACATCCGGGTCTGGTTCATCGGAATCTCAGCCAATCGTCGTCATTGGGCGAAGCGAAACTTGGCAGGATTCAACTGACACTACGTTACAGCGTTCCGCGTCAGAAATTGGTCGTGGTCGTGCATAAAATATCGTGAGTACCTCAAAATAAAAAAACCTCTTTTCAAGCCCTTGGTCTTGCGTGGTCTCATGGTGATTTAAACCTTTGCAGAAATTTGCCACTGCCCCAAAACGATCCGTACAACATACCGGATCCCTACGTCAAGCTTTACCTTCTACCGGATCGACACAAGGAGACGAAACGCAAAACTGCCGTGATGAAGGACAACGTCAATCCAACGTACGACGAGCAATTCGAATACGTCGTTTCGCAAGGTGATTTGAACACTCGTATTTTGGAGATATCAGTTTGCACGCAGAAAGGTTGGCTCTCGTCGGGTAGCAACGTGATGGGTCAGATATATCTGAACCTTTCGGATCTCGATATCACACGTGCCACAACAAGCTGGTACGATTTGTTGCCGGAAGTCAAAGATTAAGAAGAACCTCGCCGGTTCTCACTGTCGAGACTTCGCTATTACAAGTTAATGAGGTCGAAACGCCTAAAAAAAAAAATTTCGCGCCAAACGGTTAAGAAAGTCTTTTTTAAATAAATAAAAAAAAAAGACGAGGGCGAGAGAGTTATTTCGAGACTACGTTGAACAACCTTTTGTCTATGTTCGTTAAAAACTTGAAAGTTTATCGCCTCGGATTCCGAGGAATATTTACACATCGACAATCTTAACGCTTTTAGTTTAGAAATTCCACTTTTTTTTTCATTCCTCCATACAATTTTCTTTTTGCATTCTTTTCCTTCTAATTCTTTATCCTGGATTTTCACTTCTCACGGACTCCTACACGGAAATCGGTATTTTTTACGCATTCGGAAATGTGTTTTTTTTTAAATTATTTTGGAGAAAACTCCTCCAATCTTGTACCAATGGTTTTTTTTGACCGAGAGCCGCAAACATTGCAACATTGAAGCAAAATTTACTCTTAACGTGCCACGACTTTGCGCTGGTTGCGAAGTTTTTCCTTTTTGATTAGAAAATCGAAGCCCGCATCCTCGAAGTTTGAGCTAAACTTATTATTGCTAATTAACTATAACCACATCGATATATGCGAATTAACTCGTACACTGTTGGAACTAATATACACTTATTATATTTGTACGAGATGTTTTGCTATATTCTATTTATACACAGCGTTAAAAATCAAGAAATTAAAAACGTGTATGAAAAATAAATAATCATGAAATTTGTCGAGTGCTGGCCATGGAAATAAAAATGTGCATTTACAATTGTTCGACATTGTTTCATTTTTTTTTCTCATCGTCTATAGAATTTTTTCCAGATTTTTCCTCTACTTTGAAAATTTATGGAAAATAATCCTGCGTTCGCTTTTCGTTCCATCATCGTGGGAAAAATCTCGAGGCCTCGTTACCAAGGAAACGCCATGATAAATAAGTACTCGACGTCAGTGCGTTGGAGTTGCCACAAGAAAAACGTCTGCTCTCCATTCTGACAGCAGACAAAGTTCGAATTTAGAATTTAAGCGATTTTTTGACTCGAATCTTTTGATCGATTTTTTTTTATCATCTCAGCAGTGATTTTTTGCGAAATGCAGCGCGCTCCGAAATTGCCGTGTCTTCCAGGATTCAATTTCGATACCAGCCGAGTGAGTACATTTTACCTTCTCGACTTCGAACCCAGGGAAAAACATCTCTTCGGGGATCTCTGAACTTGTTGAATCGGAGACGTGGGTGGATTTTCTTGGGGCAAGAGCCAGGCGATTGAAAAAAAAAAATTCAATAGGGGGAATTAAAAAATTGTTAGAAAATGACAGGATCGCAGTGAAAGAAAAATGTGTTTAGATTGGACAGACGAAATTCAATCGGAGTCAAATATTCGAGAAGATTCACGATGGGGTTTACTACTTGGCAGAAAAACCAGGGGAGCCTGAATACAGTCGTTTCCCATCGATTTATCCACGAGGCGAAGCACAGGTTCTGCCTCCATGGATCGCCTTCGACGGCCAGGTGATAGAGCGTTTACCCAATTTTCTCACCAGTTTTCAACTGCAATTCAATATTGAAAAAAAAATATATTATTCCATGATTTTCAGAGGCTCATGTTCAAAGCATATTTCCAAGAAACTGTGCAAGAGAGATGGCAAGCTTGTTTCCAAGTTCGAGTCGTTACAATCACCTACTTCCTGGAAGATGGCACGATGAAAATCGTTGAGCCATCGATCGATAATAGCGGACTCGAGCAAGGTTCACATCTATTTGTTTCATGACGTTGCACTTTCTTCCACAAAAAAAAATTTTGCCGCAAAATGAAACAGAAAAATAAGAAAATTTTCTTTTTTTTTCTTTTTTTTAATTGATAATAAATTTTAGGGGTTTTGATAAGACGTCAGAGAATTCCAATGCCCAGTCCTGTGAAGAACCGATACTACGACATCTTGGATTTGAATATTGGCAAAGAGCCAGAAATATTTGGTCGGGTCTACAGGATTATCGATTGTGACAAATTCACCAGAATATTTTTGAACCGAATGGGAATCCCTGTGCCAGATCCTCTCGAAATTCCCAACGATCACTATAACGAAAAGCGACAAATGGTAAAAAAAGTTCCTCTAATTATGCGCGAATCGACGAGTAAAAATAAGACGGAAAAACTATTGAAGTTTCAGAATAAATTTGCCAAAAAACCAAACAGACGATCCGATACGTTGGGCAAGTTTTTGAAGTACGACCGAAAAGTATTGAGATTTTATGGATATTGGGACGACACCGATAACCCGTTCGGTTTGATTCACGATCTTGAAATTCACTATTTTCTCGCTGACGATACCATGGAGATAAAGGAAGTTGGAGTCCTCGATGCTGGACGCGAAAACAGTCCTGGATTAGTGAAAAAAATGAGGATTCCCAAGGCGAGGAAAAAACATTTTTTCCCTATTTTTTTTTGCTCGCACTCATTTATTCATTTTTTTAAAGAAAAACCCAATTTTTTGCTTATAGTTTTTCACGAGTATCAACCCCATCGGTTCCGGCGATCCGTTCACCGTTTTGAATGTCTTTGGCGAGAATACAGCACAAAGTTACTACATGATCGACTCACTGAACACTGGAACAAAAGCCCAGGACTATTACAAAGAAAACGACTTGATGATCGGTGCCCAGCTCGACATATTTGGCCGAAAGGTTGTCATTACGGATCTGGATCCATTTACACGAGAATATTACAGGTAAAAAAAAACACGAGAAAATTTCCTTAATTTTATCATCAAAACACGTTGCATTTGTTTCCATGTCTGGTGGTTGATTCTACGAAGAACAAAATATGGAATTGATGAATTCAAACCCCTTGAGAGACCGAGCGATGATCCTTGCGACTCAGACGGAAAAAAATATATTCCGCCTCACAACGGTTTTGGCTCGTACGATGATTCGCTCTGTAATTGCTTCTCAGTTACGCCCAAGGCACCAAAAGTTGACGTCGTCAGAATTCATGAATACGAGAAGTGAGTTTTTGCTGCATCATCAATGCAGCTTACCTCTGCATATCTTAACATTTATACAATATTTATGGACAAATATATATATATATATATATATATAGAGAGAGAGATATTAATAGGGATATTGATAAATATATATGTTAATTGCGTATGTATATTAGTGGGCATGGCGTGGCAATATCTAACGACGCGTTTCCGGTCGATCTTCTTCACTCCGGTCCGAGATTCGATCTGCAATAATTCCTCAATTTCTTTTTTTAGCCAGATTTTGACATTCCGTGCAAAAATGATATCCAACGTGGCGGATAACGATCTCCGACATTTCGTGATAAAAGTTTTCACGGAGGACGACACCATCTCGATCTTCGAATTGGCTCCAGAGAACACGGGTCGATATTCCAACAATTCTACTTTTGTTACGTCTCTAAAAAATTTTGATTTAAATTATGAAAATCTGTGTGTCTTTTTTTTCGATTATTTTCTATATTTTTTCTGTTCAACGTGAAATTTGTTTCGTATAAAAAAAAAAAAATGACTCGAATCCATTTTTTCGGGTATAGGTTTCGAGAGACACTTATTTCAGTCGAGAATGAAAGTCATGCTGCCTGGTCAGGATATTTATACGAGCGTAAAACCAAAGCACTACGAGCCTCCAGACTTTTACATCGGAGCAAGGGTCAACCTCTTCGGATTCCAGTTTCAAATAACAGCAGCTGATGAGTACGGACTCAGTCACATGGAAAATCATTGCGACAAGGTTGCAAAATTCATCATTATCCTATTCCTCGTCTCCTCTTTCAGCTCCAAAGCAAAACTCATTTTTTCTCATCAAATATTTTCAGTTCCCCATGGCAAATGTCAAATTGATTATGAACAAAGTTCGCCAACACCTGAGACCCGTTTATAGAGAATTCATAGCAGAGTTTAGTCCCAAATGCGAAGACGGTGGAGTTTTTGAATACCGACGCCTGAGGTTTGGATGCAAATTTGAAAGAACAATTTACGATTCCGAGAAACTCCAAATTTCAAGAAAAACTGTAGAACACATTTTTCTTCTATCTTTTCCTTTTTTATTCCAGAGAAGCAATGTGCAAATATTTGGGCGACACAATAGTGGAGCATGAAATAATTACGATTGCTCGAGCTCATTCGACCGAGGAGAAAAATAATCTGATAACCCGGGAATACGTGAGGTGCGACTTGAATTCACGATCTCATGAGAGTGAAAAATGGAAATAATTTATTGAAGAGGATTTCATTGTTTTCTAATGAAATTTTGTTCTTCTCCTTACTCGGGGACGAAAAGGCGACTGGTCCACACTGAGATAGCTCGACTTTTGTGGAGCGATCTGGACCGCCTGGAAGAATATATTCATCATTGGGACGAAGATCGTATAGGATATTTGCCTCGAAACGAGTTATCGATGATTTTACGTGGCAGTAAAATTCCCCTAGACCCGGAGCTCTTGGATTTGATGCTGGACCAGTAAATCCCACATAAATATTTCCCAAAATCAAAAACTCGACATTCCCAATCGATCTTTATTTATACAATTTCCAAAACTTCCTCTCCCAAACAAATAATAATTTTTGTTTTCCCGCAGCCTGCAAAAAAATGAGCGAGGACTCATTGACTATAAGGATATGTTGCAATTCATGGATACGACAAAAGACCCAATTCCTCCAATGGAATCACTCAGTGTCAAGGTATCGATCATAAATCTTAACAAATTCGATCGAAATTCCACCAACGTTTGTGTAAACGCTGCGCTGCTTCTTTTCAGACTTCACTGTGGTGGGCATCACGAAAAGATCCAAACCGTGGTGCTGGCCTGGATTGGTGTTCATTTCTGAAAGATCTCGACATAAACGAGGACGATCCAGCTCCTCAGGCTCCGGCGCTTCCTTCCTAATGAGGTATTTAAGGCACTACAATTTTTTCCTCGTCCCAGAAGTCAATAAAGTGGAGAAACGTTTTGCAAATTGGAATGTATTTATTAAGACTAATTATAATCATGAGGGCTTACATTCGGAAGATATATATTTATATATATGTAAATATGCATATATATATATATAAATATATATAGTTCTATTTACACATCGTTCTAACTATATATCGCACCGGCTGATAATCTCTACATCATCGTTACAATGAATAATATTAATAATAATACCAATAATAAATTCTACTATAAATACAATTAATATAGTATGTAGACACAGTAAACGCCTTAATTACGACGAGGTAAACACGAGTTTATAATAAATATAGTTCACTTGGATAATATCGGGATATGTAATCTAATTTTGTTTTTTGTTTTTTTGTTTTATAACTCACATTTTAGTCGATTACCAGGCATTGGTAGCCTCTGTTCCTATTAGAAGGGGAATAAACTTCTCGAATCGAGTGAAATTTGTTTTATCGATATTTCGGGCGAGGGCGAAATCCGTGGAGTTGCTAAAATGACTTTTGTTTGATTTTCTGATTCGAGAATCTTTCACAAAAATTGAGATTTTGGAAGGAAAAAAAAGAGGCAATGGAAACTACGGCTCGTCCAGAGACTCGCTTTTTCTCTTTGCCTTCAATTACACTCGTAAGTCGTTATGACGTTTCTACAAGTTTTGCATTTGACGTAACAGCAGCTGATGTATTTGCACTCGCATCGTTCGAGGATTTCTTCGGTTTTAGTCACGTGGCCACGACCGCAGCAGAGATACTCGCAGCCCTCGTAACCCGAGCTACTTCCGTTACAGTGCCTGGAAATAAACGAAAAGACAGAAAACGATAAATTGTCGGAAGGCAGACTGAGGACAAATATTAATTATTCCAACTCCTACACTCTTATTTCGATGTAAGGCTCCAACTCTCGTTTTATTGCACGTAAATAATACCTCGGGAAAAAACCTCCAATTGAATTTCGTCGATGGGGGCCAACATACGACTAAGAGAATTATCCCCGAAAGACAAACGACCTAACCACGCCTCCACGCCGCTAGACGTAATCATACTCGACTGAAAAATCCGTGTCTGCTAATCATTGCTTACGGCCCGTCCATGGAATTCAACGAAATTTCATCGATCGTAAAGATTTCTAAGTTATTTTCCCAAATCAATTTCATTTCGACTAAAGCCTCGAATTTATGGGTTTTTCAAAACTATTCCCTCATTTTTTTACATAAAAAAATATTCCTTAGTTCTGCAGAATAGTGAGCACTTTATTCTGATCGTGTTTTTCGGAAAACGATGATTCGGTCAGCAAAAATTCAACTTAGTCGTTGTTTATTTATTTTTCTAAACAAAAATGTGGGAATATTGATTTTCCGGGAGTTTTTTTGTCTTTGAAAATAAAATTCGAAACGTAGGATACGAATTTTTGGATGGTATCGTTTTTCGGAATAAAAGACGCGCAAAAAGAAATTTTTCATTGCGCCACAAAAAAAAAGAAAATAGTTGGAGGTCGAGCCAACGGTTTCCTCCCTTTTCTTGTTCTTCGGTGGTCCCAGAGCTCCGTAACAAATCGTAAGATCACCGTCACTAACAAGAACGGGGACTGGGTCACAATGTAAGTTTTTCACAAATCGTTCGATCATCTCTCGTTTTTCTTTGGCGATGCGCAAAAGCTTTGGAGTTAAGCGTTACGATATGTCGTCGAGGGGTGTTGCTTTTTCCCCGAGCTACGATTTGCTATTTCCACATCTCTCATTCGGATCTGTGCGCATGAGTCATCGCGGCGAATCTAATGCTCTCGAAAACCGTTCGACGACACTCGTCCAGAGGTCGAGGACGAGCAAGATTTATTCTCTGCATAAATGTCAATGACACTTTGGGTCCGCAAAGACTTGAAAATTTATGTACGAAGCATCAAAATCTCTGGCTCTTGGCAACGTGCAGTCTTTTATTTCGGCTCGTAAATCGCAGATCTGGATGAGAGAATGAAATTTCGAGAGCTGGGCCAAAGCTCGTTGATGGAAAGGCCAAGAAAAAGAGGAAAAAGCCAGCAAGAAAGTTTTTTGTTTTTACCAAGTCCTGATAAAAATTGCCGCGTGTCGAACTAATGACAAAACTCATTTATTTCTCACTCGATTTTCCACCGCTGAAAACAGGTTCGAGCGTTTGTCACTGAAAGGAAAATAAGAGAACGAAGGGTCGAATAAAAAAAAAAAAAAAAAAGGGAAAAGGAAGTTGAGCAGGAAAATAAAACATGCAAATTCATTCCATATCTCGAGGGTCTTTTCATTCTCACTTATAATTACCAGCACGCTCACATAAATATATCGAGATGTACTGGGTGTGTTCAATGAAGAACATAAACGAAGTAGTGGGGAGCGAGATACTCGGATAACGGGTGTGGGTCGTTGAAATAAAAAGATTGAGATGAAAAAAAAAAAAAACTGAAAAAAAAAAACATCATACACATACATACCTTGCGTGTATGACGAGTGAAAAATGTTTTCTGTGTGATGCACATATCGAGACATGACGAACGATACGAAGTGGAGTAATGAGAGAATAAATGAAGGAATAAGGGGTAGGAAGAAAGAGAAGGAAATACGTTATTAGCACCTGGGATAAAGTATTATAGAGGGACCCGTTAAAACGAGGCCTCGAGCACATCGGACAGCAGGACATCGTCCTTGTAAGTGACCATTCATAAAAGCTACAAAGGTAATAAAACTATAAATAGTTAGCAACACGAGACTTCTATAAATATATCAACATATGTTTTCCAGTGGAGATGTCGAGAGAAGAGTTGATTGCTAGTTTCCAATCAGTCATTTCTAATAGAAAATTCATCATCGTAAACTTTTCATTCTTTTTTCCTCGTTCCAGATGTTTATTTATTTACAACGGAATCAGATTAATCTAAATGTTTTCGACCTGATTGGATTATTTTCTAGTATAAACATCTGTTGATGATTTCCAATCGATTATTTATATTTGAAAAAAAAATTAATCATCGTGGCATTTTTCAATTTCCGTTTTTCGAATTTTCTTCAGATTTGACGTGGTTGTTATTTTGCAACTGAATCAGATAATCGTGAATGAAATTCCTTCAGTGAATTCAATCGGTACGATGATTTTACAAATGCCACTTGGATTGTTTACCGGTTTTTAATTGTTTCAATATATATTTCTCGTTATTTATGAAAGTGCATGTTAAACATGTTGTAAATATTTAATATCCTCGTATTCGCTTTATTCGAGTACAAGCCTCGTGATCGTTGGAACTTGTAAGAGAAATACCAACCCACGTACAGGATAATAACCGGGCTTACATGCATCGTGTGCAAACGAAGCTGGAAATACGACTTGGGACGAAAGTATTTCAAAAATTCTATGTCAACGTTTAAACAAGCGATTAATGATTCATTTTAAAATCGTTGCATCCGAGATCTCGGCTCGTTGTATTCGCGTAGTTTCTTGATACTTTTGACGTCGTGAAATCTTTTCCTAGTCGCATCGAACGGATGCAGTTCACGAGGATCAATTCGTAGAATATTCTCACCAAATTGATCGGGTCTACTCTCTTCAGAAATAATTTTACGCCTCATTGTTGCAAAAGTTTTCTCTCACTCTCTGGGCTTTTTCTTTCACGACTCTTGCTCAGAGGGTACGAAAGATTTTCTGAATTGCATGACCACTCATACTATTTTATTGCTGCGTTTCCCCCAGCGCCCTCGAACCCCCTTAATCAAAATTACAGTCAATTTATACGAGAGCTGTATAAAAAAACACGCATGCATTCTCGTCACGTTTGGCCAATCAGTTTTCGACACATCTTTTGCTTAAATTGCTGGTTTTAATATTCTTTTAATTTGTGAATAAATACGAGCGATGTAAGGAGCTCTTTGCATCGTTTCAAGTTCAAGCTCAACACGAAACCATTGAAAACATCGAAATGATTATTTTCTTGACAACTCAGTAGACTTTAGGGAATTAAAAATTATTCCTGCTGCAGGTTTTGGAGTTAAAGTTCCGTAAGAATAATTCGAAAGCGAATATTCAATAATGGAAATTGAAGGCGAGACATTCGGTCATTTTTTCAAGAAATATGTTGCTTTATTGAGCGCGGGCATTCACTTTCGCTGGTTCGTCTGGTGCAACGAGAATGCGATCATAAATTTTCATCTCTCCGATTATTATGCGGGAGGTTTATTCTTAACGCGGCCTTTAAAGTCCTCGATTTTTTTTATTTTTCATCTTTATTCATTCAAGTTGTCGGGTGGCTCGAACACGGACCAGATTTATCGATCTCATTAGCGATATTGCTGGCGGACGATGTCCCGGTGTTGCTCTCATGCCTTCCCACTATTTTCTTCTTCTTCTTATCCGCACACGCGCGCTTCGACTATATCTTCTCCGCATTTATTATATATCAATCATAACAATAATAAAAACAACAAAAAAAAAAAAAACATCGAGTCCTCGAATAATCAGTGAGTCCCATATGCGTATTAATTTAACTCTCTCCAATATGGCACGAGTACGTATGCACGATAACGAGTTCATTGTGATAGAGCGAGCAATGATTGATGGAACCACGTGTTCCCATTCAATGTTCCACGGACTAAAGATGACCGCAATTTCGAGGCTGCATCGCGAAGGATAACTGGACACTACGCGAGCTTTTACGATCAAGCCTAAGTGTCGATTTCTCAAATAGCACACACGCGGCGATTGATGACGAAAAAAAATAAATAAATAAAAAACCATGAGACGTTTTGGCCAACACGAATTTCCCAGATATCGACATTCGCCATGGCATATTCGTTCGAGTCAATACTGAAAAATGTCCCGATCGATTTAAGCAGCAAAAAATTATTTATCATAACGAGCCATAAGCCAAGACTCCCGAAAGATTAATTCGCCTCTTTTTTTTCTTCTGCTTCTCTAAATGTCACACTAAAACCTTGTCTCCATCTTTTATGCGCCAAATCCTCTCAACGATGCACTAAAATCCAACCAAAAGTTTTAACGTAATCGGCAAAACCGGACATGTCTGGGTGCGGAATTAACCAAGAATTTTACTCGCGTGGATATCGCCACTGGGAACTCGCAATACGAACTTGTATCAGCACATTCCACTCGAGTTCAAGGTTATTCACCGACACGTTTTTACAACCTACTCTCATATTTATATTTATAAATCGTGCATAAATATATGCCTACATTCTCATATCCGTCTTAAGGATTTCATTCCAACGGTAGAAGAAAAAATATCAAAATCTCACAATTTCCAATCACGAGGTTTTACTTTTTATCTCGTCAGAGTTTTTATTTCTCCGTCATT